>LRSR01000925.1:0-13257 GCA_001579985.1 Hypsibius dujardini
GACACAGACACAGACACAGACACAGACACAGACACAGACACAGACACAGACACAGACACAGACACAGACACAGACACATACATAGACATAGACACAGAAACACTCACAACACAAACATATCCGCAACTGCCACGAAGGTCAAGTAAACGCTCGTACTGGTCTTGGGCTTCATCCGACTGAGAATGACGAGACTGAGGATATTTCCGACAGTCCCGAAAGCAAGCATTATGGGGTAGCATATCGCTTCGACGTAATAATACTGGTCGTAACTTTCCGAACTCGAACCGGAAGACGAATCCGTCCCGTTGGGATCGCTGGAGTTGAGCGTGGTCATGTTGCTGCTGAAATTCATGATTTCCGATTATTTGATACGATCACATACCTTCTTCTCAATGGAAAAAATACAGATTTATCATAAAGAACGTGGAAATTGCAGGCAAAACGTCACTTCAAAACGGTAAAGACACGTTCACGCTTTGTTGCCGGAAGTGTGTCAAGATGGCCCTCCGGCTCTCCGAGGGTTCTCCGATGGTTCTCTACAGAATAATGCGGCGCCACCAGGGACACAGCCTCTAGCCAATCGTGTTGAATTTCGGCGGGAGACATAATGCTTTTTTTTGCCAGTGCGTGCCCAAGCTGTCTGTCTTTCTGTCTGTCTGTCTCGCAATTCATATCGTGAAAAAAATGGTGTTAATTTATCCGGTTTTACCAGTGCGTAATTGCGAGGCTTTTATTGTCATTGACGCTCCGCATCAAATTTGAACGGGATAACGAAATTTTTGAACAGTCATCGTAAAGTATCTTTTGTTTATTGCACGCATACCCAGGCGAACAAAATGACAGTTATACACCTTGGCGAAAAAAAATTGGCAATAATTACCCTAGCGAAAAAATAATGACAATAATTTACCCTAGCGAAAAAAAGTTGGGAATAATTTACCCTAGCGAAAAAAATACGATAATTTACCCTAGCAAAAGAAATTTGGCAATAATTTACCCTAGCAAAAAAAATTGACAAATAATTTAGCCTAGCGAAAAAAATGACGGTAATTTACCCTGGCGAAAAAATATTGACAATAATTTACCCTAGCAAAAAAATGACGATGATTTACCCTAGCGAAAAAAAATGACAACAATTTGAACCATAATTGAAATTTTTTATGGCTCTCAAAATGATACGTTAAAATTTGGTGGTCCATCTTTTTGTCCATATCGAAATAAATGCATGGTTGTATCCCAAAATGGGATGCAAAATCAGCTACAATTCTGGACTGAGCCGCACTTGGTCAATCTTTTCTAAATTATCCCTCCTTGACTGCAAAATTATTTGGCATAATTTGGCATGACCAATCGGCTTCTAGGCGTGAAAAAAACTGGGAAAAAATTCTGGACCGGGAATTGAACCGCCGCCCCTCTCGCATGAAGCAGAGCACCATGCAGTGTCCAAAAACAAATCCTTTCTGCCACGTTAAAAAAATTTGGCTCTAGATTACGTGGCATTAAATCAAACGTAATTTAAATTTTGGAATTTGTATTTGCAAGAGCGGAATAATTTTTTTTTAATCATTGGGAATTAGTTTTAACGCCGCCTGATGATTCTGCATGTGGTTACTTTGTACCAGTAACATACTCAACTTAATCAATGAATCAACGGCAGGGCACAGAACAAAGTCAGTAGAAACAGAGAATCTCATGTTTGTTGAAATTTTCAAGAAATGACTTCCTCCCTATGAAGTTAAAAAGAGAAAAAGCATGTTATTTTTATTGAGCTTTATTTTGAAAAATTTTCTCCATTTCCAGACTTTTCAAGCATACTCTGGAAAAACTTCCGTTTGGACGCCTTTTTACTTCAGGGACTAAAAAGGGATATAATTTGATTTGTTACGCAATATGGAACGGCATTTAAGGTAGTAAATGTCATTGTTATCGATTGCAACCGTATTTCGGATAGTGTGTTTTGGGAGGGTTAAAGTGCGTGCGATATGATTTCCTTTCTTTTTACGATGGCATTATACGAGGTTCCAAATTGTGAGCCAAAAACCGTACTGTTACTTCTCGCTCTAGAAAACCGGTATTATTTTGTACAAGAACGCAGACAATTAGAAAACGAAAAAATTGGCAACCGCCCTTCATGGTGGTTTATAGGCAGACTGGCAGACCATAATTGCCTCATCCCTTCCAGCCTCATAAAAAAAACGGGAGTAACCGAGAATCGAACCCGGGACCACTAAAAAAAACCGGGAGTAACCGGGAATCGAACCCGGGACCACTCGAAAAAAAACCGGGAGTAACCGAGAATCGAACCCGGGACCACTCGATAAAAAGGGAGTAACCGGGAATCGAACCTGGGACCACTCGAAAAATACCGGGAGTAACCGGGAATTGAACCCGGGACCACTCGAGAAAAACCGTGAGTAACCGGGAATCGAACCCGGGACCACCTGGAAAAAAAACGGGAGTAACCGGGAATCGAACCCGGGACCACCTGGAAAAAAAAAACGGGAGTAACCGGGAATCGAACCCGGGACCACTCGAAAAAAACCGGGAGTAACCGGGAATTGAACCCGGGACCATCCGAAAAAAAACGGGGAGTAACCGGGAATCGAACCTGGGACCACTCGAAAAAAACCGGGAGTAACCGGGAATTGAACCCGGGACCACCCGCACCCTAAGCGGGTATCATACGACTAGACTATTACTCCTTGATGAGACAGCAGAAAAGGAAAACTCCTCCGAATGCACCTGCATCGATATGATAAGGCGCGAGTAGAAAAAATCGAAAAAATTGAAAAATCGAAACATGTCAAAAAGGACCGGAAAAGACACATTATTTCCATGAAAATAACCGCATTTTTTACAACTGTAGCCAAGACGAAAGGAATTACTGTGAAAGCAGTTCTACGGCAGCAAACGATATAGCGGTAAATATTTACACGCGCCAAAAGCCGCTGCAATGGAACCTTGATGGGTCTTGATCTTTGTGCGATCAGAAACCGCGATATCTGCCTTTCACGGCGCGAAACATTGAGTCTTGCCCATTGCCTGCAAAACAATTGCCCAGCGGTCAATGTAACGTGGTGCGCGATCATCGGTAACAGAGAACTTGTACAACTGAGAGCCATTTAAAAAAAAATATTTATATATATAAAAAATAAAAATAAAAAAAAAATTTAATTTTTTTAAAACCAGTTATCAGCCCATTTCATTAGTCGACAAAAACTTGCAATGGTCATTTTTTTGGAAGTTCTGTAATTATTTAACTATCCTCGTCTCAATAGAAAGGAAGCTAAACTGTTAAGACCGCTTAAACGTACCATCGCATCGGAAATATATCACCACGCGGCGCTCGTTGCAGTCTTCCAACTCTTTGTCCTGCTCTCGCTTCAACAGACAAGACCTCCTTCCGGAGCATAGCCTCTTCATGTCCGCCAACAAACCGCACTCGTCAACGGTGCGGGGATCGAGGTCCACGAGATTGGCGCTCGATAAATAAATCTTTGCGCCCATAATCCTCAAAGTGGCGTTGTTCTGCAGCGGACATTGCAGTTTGGTCTTCGATCCCGGATCGGGCTCCAAAAAGGTGGTCTGCTCGCCGGTCTCCACACTCAGCCGGATAGCGGACAGCGCAACAGCCACGCATAGCCAGGAAGCACTCCACCAACCACTTGCGACTCCCATTTCAAGGGAAAAACACACTCGACGATAAAACAAATGATCACAGATGTTTGAGAGAGAACATTTTCAGACCGAGGAGCGAAGTGACGAGATCCTCTAAGTTGCAGTGCTGTGGTTGAAAATCGAGAATGTCTGTCTGTGTCTGTCTGTCACAGTCATGGGCGGGGTCATCGCATTCAATGCTCGCCTATGATTGGTCAGTGTGCTTGGAGTTTTCAGTCTGTGTCTGTCTGTGTCTGCGTCACAGTCATGGGCGGAGTCATTGTATTCAATGCTCGCCAATGATTGGTCAGTGCGTTTGGAGTTTTCAGTGTGCGTGTGTCAGTCATGGGCGGGGTCATCGCATTCAGTGCTCGCATATGATTGGCCAGTCTAGTCTAGAGCGTCCTACCTTTCGGACTTTAGCCTTTATCAAGATCGAGCGTTGCCGAAGATGAACGTTTGAAAGCTTTAGGGACTAGCTCTCAATAAACGATAAAACGTTCTCAGTTTTAGTAAGAAATGCCTGAACTTAAGGCATCAATTCTGTTTTCGCAAAACAATTGACTGAGCTCCTCAATCTTTCCATCGATCGTATCGATCGCTAGTATTACTCTTGTTTACTGTAAACGGAGAAAGCGCACGGTGGTGTGGGTCTTTCCGTAGCACACGTTCGCGTTCGCCAACCAACCAATATCACACACTGCCTAAGGGGTAGTGCAGGTACAGCCATCGATTGTATTGGGAAGTAGCATTCTTGTAGAATGAAAGTGAAACCGGTTCTCCACTGCGCGGACAGCTCGCGAGTCGATCACCACAGCACTCTACTCTCTCTCTCCATCGCAGAGCATAACGTTCAATATTAGAAAAACCGTTGATCATTCAGAAAAAAAGTGGTTCTTTAAAACCCAAAAAGTCGAACATTAAAAAAGCATAAATCCGAAAAGTTTTTTTATATTAAGCAGCAATTTTTTTGGAAGTGACGAAATCTCCGCTGTTTTGCTCTGGGGATGTGAGAACTCACGAATTGTACGGTAAAGCCAATGTGGCTGTCACAGAATTCGAAGGAGACACAAGCACGCGACAAGCCCAGAAGGCAATCAAAATCACGTGTCAGCGGGATAGGCTGATTGGGCAAATTTTTACGGTGAACGGATCATCTGATTTCACCACTTTTCCATTGTTTTTACGTCTATTTTAGTTGCTGATGAAACTTGGGAGCAAGCGCGAGCCGAAAAACAATTTGGACTTTGAAAGTTGGACATTAAAAATGTATTATTTTATACCCTGCCCCATCGCATTCTAGACGTGATCACGCCGTGTTTATTAGTAACGATGTTGCGCACGCGCACTTTTTCGACCGTCGACGGGTGAGGTCGTTGTTCAAACAGAAGATTTTAAAACTGTGCGCTTGACCGAGTTTCGCTTTCTCGTTTACCGAATGCTCGTGATCGCAAGGGAACGCTAAGCCCCGCCTCCCTCGGTTTGGCCCTGCACTCGATTGGACGTTCAATCTGATTCACTCTTCTCTGATTGGCCAGCTAAGCCCCGCCTCCCTCGGTATGGCTCTGCACTGGATTGAACGTTCAATCTGATTCACTATTCTCTGATTGGCTCATTTCCTACAGCTAACTCGTTGTGCTTGATTGATTGATTGTACAGTCGTGCTTTTCCGTATATTTCTCCCTAAAGTGGTAATTTAGTGAACGGCATTTAATAGGCACGACCCGGGTTGGTCATAATTTACGGGTAGGGCAAAAAAAGTTTTCCTTGAGATCGCGAGGCTACGGTAAATGAACGCACGAATATTCTCTCATTTCTGCGTACGCGCGAATGAAGGATGTGTTGCCGTTTTCACTCTCTTATCAACAAGTCATTTCGATTCGAATACTTAACATTTTGACTCGATTAGAGACGCGCTGAGGTTTTGCCCCTGCCGACGAACCACGGACATTCGTCCAGAGAAAGCAAGAAGCTCGCTCGTCGGCGGTCGAAGAAGTGCGCGTGCGCAATCAGGCTAGTAACGGATCGCATTGTTCGTAGCGTGATACACCACTGCTCATTGAGTTGTTGTATGTTAGGGGTTATTCATATATTACGTAATCAAAAAATGGTCTTTTTCGACCACCCGCCTACCCAGATAATCAAAATCATACTGGAGGGCGGGGCTTATTTTACTTGTGAGTACTCAAGGATCCAGACCACCCACCTACCCAGATAACCAAAATTATACTGGAGGGCGGGGCCTATTTTACTGGTAATTACTCAAGGGTCCAGACCACCTAACCTCCTTTGATGACGTAATATGTGAATGGCCCCCTAGTGTGGAGTTGTAATATGTCAATGTCAGCCGTCGGAGAATAGAACCGAGTAAAATCAGGGAAAAAACATATTAACATACAAAATGTAACTGGGCGTGACTTACTAGGCTGGGGGAATTTTAGGCATGGAAAAATACTCAAGAAATCAATCAAAAACGCTTGACCGCAAAAAGATAAATTTGCACAATCAATTGATCGATCAAAAAGAGCTGCTCGCGTTAGCTGGATCGGCTCAAACTCGGACCACCTTATTTTGCTTGGCTAAAGCTTAAAGAGTGGCTTTAACTTGGGCACATAAGCATTGAAAGCAAGTGTGCACATAATCACAACATATTTTCACATTAAGCGGAATCAGACAAAGTTTCGCGTGCGTAACAAAACAATTAACACACGCGCACTTTGCCGAACTAAATTCGACAGCGAAATCTAAAGCGCACATTTTTATTTCATGGAGTTGAATTTCGGCGCTCCAAGTGCTTTCTTATGGCTCGACAGGGTGGCTCGGTGGCACGACAAGTTCCTCGCAGCGGGGAGTGGCCGAAGGGCACATCTGTCGATCGCACCCCTCGAACCGTTTCTGCGGCAAAACATAGACAGACATTTTCTCCAGCAAAAAAAGAACAGACATTTTCTCCAGCAAAAAAGAAAATTTTCTCCAGCGCGCATTCAGGTGAATTGCGCAGTCAGTGTGCGATTTGACTGAGGAAAGAGATTTTTGGAAGGGGGGACCATCAAGGATGAGTTGGGCATATGTCACGGCGATTGCCATGGGAGTGCTCATTGCGACTAAGGAATTGGACGCTGCAAACGGTAAGTTAAAACAAGATTTTGCTTAACCGATGGTAAAGGCAAAGGTGGCCCCGCACCTTAAGAAGTTTAGGGAGATCCAATAACATGTAGAGTGTTTGTCCGATCATCGCTCAATTCCGTGACAAGTTTCAGTTGTTGCGCAATCGACTTGGAACGATATGGAATTATATTTAAAACTTGAAAGTCAAAGTTAAAACTGTCGAAAGTTCGACCACAAAATCAATCAAAAAGCTGAATTAAAAATAAAAACGAACTGAACTGAATTTTTTTTTGCTGAACCAGCAAAAACAAATTAACTAAATAGTTTTGCAGTCAATTTGAGAATCTCTAGCTTATTATCTTTAAGTACATACACATTTTGATCTTGTCTCAAGAGGAGTCGGAACGAGATGTCGCATCCCGATTTCCCTGAATTTTTTTTCGAAACAAATCAACTTGATATGAAAATTTTAGAGAATTATTTCAGCGGCTCTTGAGATCTGTTATCGGCAGGAACAAAATTGAAAGCTGCCAGATCTCCCTAACGGATTTACCATAAGATTCTTGGGTTGATCAGTTGATTTACTCTAGCAAAATTTTTTCTTTTACTTATGTACACCCTTACCTGCGTTCAACAAACGCACATTTTTTAACATAACGAGATGTGATTTCTCGTTCTGATCTCTCGTTACTCGCGACTACAATATTTTAACAATTTCAGCGGTTTTTTTTTGAAAAATTTCCGACTGACACTTTTCGTAACTTCTTTTTTCTTATTTTTTTACGCAGTTCGTTGGCTTTTTTCAGTTCCGTCATACTACCTGATGAACGACCGGCTCTTTGAAGGCGACATCGTAGGAATCGATGGTGCTGTGATCGCTAGCAGCTTAACTAATGTTAGCAGTAATAAGAAGCATCATGGTTGTCTACACTTTACAATAAATTTCACACTGATTATCCAAGTTTCTTTTCAGAGGAAAAAGGCACAGAATGGTTTGACGGATCAACGCTCGCGATGGGTCAACGGTGTGATTCCGTATTATATAGCCGAGGGATTCAGTATGTCACTATATTAGCCAAGGAAATTTCGTGCACTCAGAACGATCGAATATCGTTTTTAGGCTTAAAGACGTGTATTTACAGACCTGAAGCAACAAGGAATTATTTTGGACGCCATGGATGATTTCAGCAGCCAGACGTGCATCAAGTTCCAGCCACTCATTAACGACCCCGACTCGATACTGTTCCAGGCAACACCTTCCCGAGACGAGTATGACAACCGTCCCGTGCAATATACTTCGTCATATACTTGCGTGATGCAATACTTATAATATGTGCGTCTCTTGAACAGTTGTGGCAATTCTCAGGTGGGAAGGAAAGGCGGAGTGCAGACCGTATTCCTCTCCGTTGCTGATGGTGAATACTGAAAATGCCCATAAAAAACCCATCATCATTCAACATTTTCAATGCAGGCAGACAGACAGACAGACAGACAGACAGACAGACAGAAAGACCAACAGACAGACAGACAGACTGACAGACAGACGGACGGACGGAACCAGTTGTTATTTCAAAAGAATAGCAGGATCCGTCAATCAACCTTTGTTTTCTATTTAAGATAGGGATTGCGTATCCAAAGGCATCATTCAACACGAACTGATGCATGTCGTCGGTACGTCAAAGCAGTTCTGTACGAAAGAGCAGCTATTCCGGTCGAAAAACGACTGAAAACATTCTTCGAACTACATCAGGCTTTCTCCACGAGCAGGCAAGATCTGACAGGAATGACTTTGTGAACATTAACAAGAACAATTTGGATCCTGAAGGTACAGCCACACATCAATATCCATTCGCCGCTTTAGCGCTGTTACTGTCACAAAATCTCAGACCTGGGCAAACTGATCGAGTCTTATTCTGTTCTCAGTCCTCCAGAAAAACTTTCTCGACTGGAGCGCCGTGGAAGTAACGGCGTTTGGCTTCCCCTACGACTTCGGCTCCATCATGCACTACCCGAAGGTCGCCTTCCCCAAGGACGGCTTCTCCTGGACGATCCGTCCGAAGAAGGAATGGGCGCAGTACGAGACGGTGATGGGCCAACGCAACGGTCTCAGTCAGATCGACATCGGCAAAATCAACGCCATGTACAAGTGCCCCGAAAGGGGCGGGGCCAAACCAAATCAGCCGCTCCCGCCGCCGCCGCCGCCGATGAGAGCTCCGAGCCAACGGACCAAGGTGTCCATCAGCAGCCTCATTGAGGAACCCAATGACGGAGGAGATGATGATCAATCGACGACAGCCGGATTGAAAAACGCTCAGACTCGACGGATAAAAACTGGAAGCAGCCAGTCCATATTGAAGCAGTCGGACCAGGGGTCAGATACGTCAACGGACGGCGGTGATGAAGATAATGTCGGACCACCTGTCCGTCCGTCTGCGAGGACGACCCGTCGGACGACCCGACCGTCTGTTCCGGTGACGGAAGCGCCACCGACGGACGACGATCAGGATGGCGAGGACCCAGGGACCCAAGCACCGACGCAGAGAACCTCAAGGCCCAGACGGATAGGTAAGGGTGATGGGATGATGGGATGATGGGATGATGGGTGATGGGTGATGGGATGATGGGATGATGGGTGATGGGTGATGGGTTGACGAATCGCTGCTTGTTAAACCGTTCGACTGCATTAATTAACTGTTGCTGTATCTAGCTCAACGACCACCTGCTGCTGCAACGGATAACGGAGGAGACACATCTAATGGTATGTAGCCAATTGACGGTTAGCCGGCAAACCGTCGGGAATGAGTCCCACGGCATTCAGACGATTCAGGGTCAGACGTCCTGCGGAAAGAAGATCTGATGGTTTGCCAAGGTAAAGGACTGAGAGGCAAACTAGATGAATGGGGAACCCGGTGCACAAGATGCCTTAACGGACGGTAGTGTAACGGACGGTTCGATGGCTGTCCGAGGTAAGGACTTACAATAGATCTGATCCTCGGTTCAGTGTAAGGGTCCGACGCGGTAGTGGGAACACGAAGGGTGAGACGGAGGTCAGTCGTGAACTGACCGAGGAAATACCCGACGACTGGTCTAACGGAAGGGCTCCGTTAAACCGTCCGATGGATGGCATAACGAAGATTCTAACCGACGGGTGGTACAGCGAGAGAACGACCGAGAGGGTTGATGAATGGTCCCTTAAAAATCTGACGGAAGGTCCGACAAGTAGACCGACGGCCTGACGGATGCTGTGACATTCTCCGTCTCGTGTTGATTACGGTCATCTAACCGGCGCCTACTTTATTTCACAGTTTGGCCGTCGTATCTCCAGCCGGGTCCCCGAAGAACCTGCGAGGACGCCGTCATCTCCGGCCAGGACTGCCGCACCTGCACGACCTCCACCGGCAATGGCGCGTCCACCTGGAAGCAGCAGTGTCTCACACGCGAACCGGATTTTGAGGAGACGGTCGTGGCATCCCCGCGACCCTGCGAAAACATCGTTAACCGTCAAGGTCTCTCCTGCACACGCTGCTACACCGTCTCCGGTCCGCGGACCAACTGGAACGACCAGTGTCTTCCGTCGCCGGCGGCCGACGTCCTACAGTCCGACAGTACGTCCCTGGAGGCGACGAACCGTCAGTGTCGGGAACTGAAGAAAGGCATACAGACCTGCACGCACTGCACGTGGCTGGAAAACGGCCGGTCACGATGGAAGGAGGATTGTCGGTGGAAAAAGTAGTCACGATGGTCGGTCGGTCGAGTGTCAGGCTGCGATTGCGTTTTATTACATTTTCATGCATTATAATTACATGTGCCGTCTGCTGGCTTGATGAGATTACATTTATACGCGCTGTTGAATTAGCGTGCAGACAGACGGTGAGACGTAATTACAGTTCCAACTGGTTCTGACATTTATTGTGATGAAACGCAGCAGCCGAAGCGGAGAAATGCCCCGGGGCATTGTGAGGTGTGGCGGTGGTTGACGTAGCAGGCGAGTTCGAATTATCGGGGGACATTTTAATTAAATATACAAATGAAATATTGCCGGTAATGTATGTATGGGTCTCGTGATTTTGATGTCCTATTTCTAACTGTCACAGAGCGAGCGAATAGAGTTGGAAGTGTGCACATTCCTTGCGATATTCTTTTTCTGCGCAGTACTTCGCGTAGCAAGCGTTTGTCATTGATGAATTATTTTGGCGGCGCAATCGGAAGGATTTTCTGCGGTTGTTTTGAAGCTTCTTACGCACAGCGACCATGTTTTCATTGGAAAAGATATTTCATCTTTCGCTATGTGTAATAGGGAGCTGGTTCCATTTTCATGCGGAGCATGGTAAGTGAACATGAAAACAAAATTAATTACCGAATGCCAAAAAAGAAACGTTTTTTTTCAAAATTGGGAAAACCAATGAAAATTTAGTTTCTCTGATTTTGACTGTAAAAACGTTCGGTTTCACAAACAATTTCATTCAATGTTTTGACACAACCCATTAAAATTCGGTGAAATTAAGCTTTAGGGCCAGTAATCAAAGTTTGAGTTTGAACATGATTTTTAGTCAATTTAATGATTCTGAGTCGATTGGCATTGGCCGAATTTTGATCTGACGCCAGGGGGCGGAGTTATGGAGATTTAATTGGTCATTGTCAGTTAGCTTTCTACAAGTATACGAGGGAAAGGCCGTTAACAAGGCCGCTTTTAGAAATCGTAACTTAACTAGGCCAGCAGGCCAACAGGTAGCGCATAAGTCGTTTTCGCGAAGTCAACCCAGGGAGATGGAACCAAAGTAGCGCCTCTACCGGACTACTTGCACACTTCTCTATTGAGATTCTTCTCCTTACGGGAATGTGTTACGGGACGCAAAAATCACAACCAGAGGTCGGACTAACAAAACCTCAACGAGAAATGAGCACGCAAAATCTTAATCTAATCAATGTATCTGGTGTTAGACACGCCCAACAAGTCTCCATATCCAATCATGATAGTTCTTTAACTCACGAGTATCATACTAGTTTGTAACTCTGTCCACTCTATTAACCCTATTCTGATGTATGTGCCATTTACCTTCATTTCTATAGTTAAAACTTTACTATATAATAATGTGTTTTATTATTTCTACAGTCAGTTCTACTTCTTCTTTCCTTTCTTCCAGTTTATTTCTCTAACGGTCTTTACTATCAGTCTAATAAACTTGTTAACTATCCAACTGACGGTTGGTAGACCTAACAATTGGTTCCGAATAGCAGTGGCGACTAGATAAGGGAGTGCACGCCCTGTCTAGCTCGTGGAGTAACCTTTAGCAGCGATCGCACCAGTTTTTCGAAGTCTCCTGTTTTCCTCACCGTTTGAAGGTACGAGTACTGTTATACACCGCGACGAGTAGGCTGCCAGTTCGCTTTACGGAGTGTCTGGTTGGGCTCGAGAGTTGGTTGTAACTACTACTCATTGCTTTTGACGGGTGGCGTTAACGGAGTACGGAGGGATTTCTGGAAGAAATTTATTGTACCGGGAAGAAAGGACTTCATCCCAAAATGCCAAGTGACAACGAAACGGAGAGTGGAAGCAGCGGAAACGGCGGACGCGCGCAGCAGCAGCAACAGCAGCGTTCGGCACCGTCAGTGGCACCAACCTCGTCGGCCGCCACAACCCAAGGGGGAGTCACGGTCAAAACAATCGCGGACGCGGTGGTTAACCAGCAAAGTCAGATGGCAATTAGGGGACCAGTCGCGATGCCGAAATTTGGGAACAAGGACACCGAAGAAATTGGGATGTTTCTCCGACGCTACGAAATGGCAGGACATGCCCAGAAATGGACGGATGAGGATCTGCTCGCAATGCTGCCACTTTCTCTAGAGGAAGGAAGTGGAGCAGAATACTGGTATGTACGAACCAGCATTCCAGGGACATGGGTTGAACTGAAAGACATCATGTTGAAAAACTTTCGCCCACCAACCTTTTTGGAATATCAACAAAAAGCACTGGCAAGACGGGTCATGAAAGATACTGAATCAATCAACACCTACTTCGAAGAGGTGATGAAGCTTTACGACGTTCTCGAAAGCTTGGGAAAAGCATTTACCGACTTAGAAAAAGCGGATAAATTAACTAGCGGACTTCACGGCAACCTGTTCCGTGACGTAACCATGATGGCTCCGACAACACCTCAAGATTTTCTGATCAAGTCCGGAAAAGCCATCGACATGGAAATCCGGGTGCAAAAGAAACCGCAGAGCTCGCGAGTAGAAATTTTGCCGAACGCAATTATTGACCCGGTCAGCCTGCATGGAGAGCAGCGACAAAACCGAGGAAACTATCGCGGAAATCATTTTGACCCAAATTACCAAGAAACGAAGGGGCGCTCCGGTCAACACAACGGGGGAGAAAGATTTCGTGGTTACGATGACAGATTCCCGCCTTACCAGCCGGAGAGTTACAAGCCGAGAACTGGTTGGGAGAGTGACCGCCAGCAGAACCGATTTGAGGGACAAAGAAATGGGTAC
>LRSR01000928.1:0-19901 GCA_001579985.1 Hypsibius dujardini
CTTAAATCACATGAATCGTGGTTCAACTTCCCTGATTACAGACACAAAAAAAGGAGACAGTATGAATCAATAAGGCAGTAAGGAGGTAACAGAGACACAGCATTCGTTGAGCCCGTGCTCGCATGCTACGATCCTTCTTTGATCAGAACACGGTTATTTTGATTTCATTGCCTTGGCGCCATTGGTCAGTATCCACAGACTTCCACTCTCGGTGAAGTGCTCCAGGTAGTACTTTCGAGCCGGTTCTTTATCTCCATCCTCGTCGCGATTATGCGGCGTCCAGACAGGTTCGCCCACAAACAGGCGCATCGCCTTGATGCTTTTCCGTTCGTCGGTGGTGAAACGGTGGTAGATTCCCGCCGGCAAGACGATCAGATCGCCCCTCTCGACCGCGATCCTGATCCAGCGGTCATCAGCAGCGTCCCGCACGTCAAAGTAGCCGCTACCGTCCAAGATGAACCGTACTTCATCATCTGCATGCAAGTGTTCGTGGAAGAAGATCTTGAGCTAGAGCGACAACAAAACATAAAGTCATATTATGAGTTTCTTCGAAATACTGCGATTCGTTAAACTGTCAAACAAAATAAGGTACGAGTAAGCAATACAACTTGCTGCTACAGCATCTAGTCTAGACAATGCAGACCTTCAGACAGCCACCAGACAAACAGACAAACAAGCAGACAAACAGGCAGACAGACAGACAGACAGACAGACAGACAGACAGACAGACTAACCGCACACAACTAAGTAATCTCGTTGTAAACGCAAAAACAAAAAGCGTTGTGAAACATTCATCCACCCTACAGTGTAACAAACCTTCGCATCGAAATTGTCACCCATTTTTTCAGGGCAGACTTCAATCACATCGCGATAGTTGCATTTTTGCGCGTCCGGAATGGCGTTGAGAATTTCATCCTGCTTTGCCTCGTTCACTTCAACCTGAAACAGCACAACTCAAATCAACGAAAAGGAATTCTAATGTGGCTGATAAACCGCACGGAAAGAAACTTTTTCATTAAAGCATCAAATACCACTGAACTCACTTGATTCACTAAAACTAAGAGTTTAAAAGTAAATTCCGAACCTGCAGACAGGACACTCGCGTCCGCTGCTTCAACTGCTCCGCAGTGAGAAATTCCGCTGGCTGACTGGCGTAGTTCTCCACGAACTGATTCTCAACCGGATCCGCCATATACCAAATTCGCACCATTATCACGGTGTGATATATATGCCGGATTTCGCTGTTACGGTACGCGACCAGAACTATGGCGCACTTAGAACACGACGAAAGAACACTGAAACAACTTCCGATTCCTTGGGAAGAATTTTTAGATCTTTAGGAAGGAGACTTTTTAGACCTTAAGGAAGGAGACTTTAGACCTTAAGGAAGGAGGTTTTTTAGACGTTTAGGAAGGAGATTTTTTAGACGTTTAGGAAAGAGACTTTTTAGACCTTTAGGAAAGAGATTTTTTAGACGTTTAGGATGTTTAAACACGCAACAACGCTTCACTGCGAAATCGTCGCACAATTTCAACCAAGGTCTTACTAGTAGTGTAACACCAACCAAAACAGAAGCAGCTATCAACAACAACAAGGCCAAAAGCAAGAAGAGGTGCACGCACACAGCAAAGAAGATCAGATCAGCTGTTGCGGCGTTGCGCTCACTCACTGCTAACAATCATGCACAACCACCTCCGTCCGTCCGTCTCAGTCACAACGAACGACAACGATACGTGCACAACTCGTCAAACAGAGAGCAAGACGACAACCGCTGGCGCGAGATACCGTGATACGCACACACGTACAGTACGAGGGAGGGGTCCTGGAATGGGCCACCCTGGAATCAAGACCTTCCCACAGAGATTTTGACTAACACCAAGGTCCTAAACGACAGAAAATAATTGAAAATCCCAGTGGAACGCGTATCAGATTTGAAGAAAAGTTGTGGCAACGTGTTGGACGGTTGGAAAAAAAGTTCCCTATAGAGGGCGCTGGCGCGAGATATCGTTCCGCGTGATACGCACACACGTACAGTACGAGGGAGGGGTCCTGGAATGGGCCACCCTGGAATCAAGAACTTCCCACAGAGGTTTTGACTATTACCAAGGTTCTAAACGACAGAAAATAATTGAAAACCACGGTGGAACGCGTATCAGATTTGAAGTAAAGTTGTGGCAACGTGTTGGACGGTTGGAAAAAAATTTCCCTATAGAGGGCGCTGGCAATGCAGTGACTCGATTTTATTATTAATTTGGGACAGAGCGCCCCCTGCCACTCGGTGGCCCATTCCAAGCCTCCTTCCTCATACAGGTAAATTTGTTAGAGAAGAGAGAAAGAGAGAGAGAGAGAGATATGACAAATTTGCCTTTCGTGTGGAGGGGATCGCGAGTTACCAAAATATAAAACAAACAACCCTGCCGGTCCCACGATCCAGGAATGAGCTACCGCGAAGAGACACGTCGTCCATGGAGTGACCTGGAGAGGAGGAGGCAAATAAACGACTGAATTTTCAATCCAGATCTCCGTTCGTGTCCAGCATGGCGGCTTTCCGGGCAGCGCAGGAACCTTGGTGGCGCTCCAGGCTGTGCTTGGAGGAGAAAGCTCGTCCACAGCCCGGGTCGCAGACGACAGCTGACTTGGTATTATGTGGCTCGGAAGAATCTGTGTTTTAAAAATACAAAATGGTCATGCGAGTGCATGGTACAAAAAAATAGGATGGTAAGAGCGGTGAGTGACGAAGGCAGTAAGGCAAAGGCAGACAACGAGGTTAGGAGGAAAGGAACAGTTCACTCAGTCAAAGACAAACGGCCACAATAAAGAACACGGACACCAGGTCCAGGCCAAGGACATAAACACAGGCAGTCAAACAGTGATACAGGAAAATGGCAATCCATCAGGCCAATTGGGCAGCCTAGAGTTAGAACAGGAAGGCGGGAAGCCCTAGAAGGGAAGGATGAGACATAAAATAGTTGAAACAAAAAAGAGCCCCGGACCAACGGTTAAAAAAATTACATTCCACAGCTGAATTGACGGAAGGACAGACAGACGCGGTGCAATCGACTAAGCTGAATGGGAGGGACGAACATCGAGCTTTCTTAGGCGCGGTCTCCCCGTTACTGTCGTAATCGCCACCGCCTGCGGCGCCACCGTCACTGTCGTAACCGCCGCCGGCGGCGCCACCGTCGCCATTGTTGTGGTGGACTCCGTTGCCGTTGCTGTTCTCCCCACGCTGTCCGCACGTCTTGGCATGGTTGGTACGGCTGCCCTTTGCCTTGAAGACGCGACCGCAAGAGGAGCACGGATAGCCGTCGCTAGGGTTGCTGCTGTCCTCGACGGGGTGACTCTGCGAGTGGATCGGCTCGCGCTGACGGCTGCGAGAGTTCTCCAGCGAACTGGCGTGCCGCTCATCCTCCTCCTCGTCGGCAGCGTCAATCTGGAAGTTCGGCAGCGTCGCACTGCGCTTCGCCGAATCTGGAACGCATTCCGGGAGAGAAAGGGCCATTATTCAACAGTTTCTCCACCATATTCGACTTGCGCAGTCTTTAACCAACTTATCGGAGGACTAAACCGAAAACTCTCGGCCAGAACAATGGAATACGACCTGCTTGTCTGTGTACAGAAAAAACACTTACTCGTACTCTTCAGTTTCTGTTTCGCGCTCAGTCCGCTCCCGTCGCAACGGTTCTGATGGAATGTGCGGCTGGACTTTCGCGGGAACTTGCGATCGCACTTCTCGCACTCATACACACCGCTCTCCTCCCCGTTCTGGTACTTTTTGAAGCTAGTCGCAGCCAGTTCCGGAGATCCCGGCTCCTCCGGAACAGGGCCGCGAGACGCCGAACGCAACCGCCGCGGCGACATCGATTCATCTATAGCACACACAAAAAATCACCGAATTTTAGAGTTTCACTTACTTGAAGATTTAAAGCAGAAAACAGAAACTAAAAAGCTATGTGTTCGACGAAAGACTGGAGGAAGAAGGTTCATTCCGTGGTATGAAATTCACGCAAGTAGAAATCTATGAAGGCGATTCGATTTATCAAGTTGGATGAAAGCAAGTGGCCGAAAAACTTGTCTGTTCGCTGGCTAGTTGTGCTTGATTGCCTGATTGTTGATGAAAAATCTGACTTTTCCCAAAATCTGTCTCTTTGTCTTTGAAATACTTCAAATTAACTCTGTCTTCACAATTTTTTAGAAAAAATTGCTTAAACAACACTGCGACTAATATTGGCTACTTGTAACAGTGCGAATTCATTAGTTCTTACGCCGGCTCTTGATGGAAGTGCGAGAGGACGATTCGCCGCCCTCCAAATTGCCGGCTGCATAATGGCCGTTTCGCTGCGATGATCCGGGAATTTCAGCGCGCCGCGCCTTCGACGAAGTATTCTGCTTCATCTGACTCTCCAGGCCGGCGGCCGCCGAATGGCGCGCCAAGATGCGGAGAATCTTATAGCCCGACTGATCGACCGGCACACACTCGAACGCTGCCCTCAGCGCCTCTTCTGAGTCCAGCAGAATCTCGTCCCCGTCAATGTCTGAAAGGAGAGGCATACGGAAGGATTCAGTCTCACCCAATCAACCGACATATTCTGCAGCGAAACTCATTTTCTCTTTGCAACCTGGTAATTGAGAAAGTCGAATTCAATCAACCAATCAATCAACCGATCACTTCTGTAATCAATCAATCAATCAGTGCTGTAATCAATCAATCAATCAGTGCTGCAATCAATCAATCAATCAGTTCTGTAATCGACCAATCAATCAATCGAACAAAATATGCACGAAGTTTAAATTTCAACAAATTCGGACAGGTAAATGTGATCCCCCAATCCCGCTACAGCTCACTCGGAAAACTAAACTGCCAGCTTTTTTTGCAAAGACGGTACGAGGACGAGGTATCAATCCCATCAATACCAGCTTGATTCAGTCATCGTCATGGCGATTCAGTCATCTCAATCATTCAATCAACCGCCAATACACTTGACAAAGCTCATTCGAAACTGGAACACTCCAAACCAGCCACGCGTTCGGCGTGGTGAGCATCCTACTCACCTATCCATAGCAGGAGGAAGTACCGTCGAGAGTAGCCGTTGGCCTTGAACTGCTCACGCACGCGCGATTTCAACTGTTCGAACGGCGCCGCGTCCAGCAGGTAATATCTCGAGGGAATCTCCAGTCCCTCGAACATGACTTTCACTCGCTGCGCCTGATACGACGGCGGTTGTATGCAGGACGGACCGGCCACCGCAGACGGTATCACCCCATCGGCCACGGATACGTCCATTGTCCTGAGGAAACCTGCTGGAAAGTGAAAAGGAAGCGAAAAAAATGCAAATAAATGACTGAACCGTTTATTTAAAGAGAAGTTAAAAGTTGAAGCAGCACCCACCGTCGACGTCAATTATGCCGTATACGAGGTGCCAAGCGTCTATCCCAAACAAAAGACTTTTTCTGCTGAGGAGACGGGGACTGTCCGGTGGAGTTTCGGAGTTTGTGGTGATGTTGATACGGAAGGCCAACTTTTCGAATCGAACCAAAGGAAAACTCAAGGAGTGTTTAGGGAGAGTCCGACCATAGTGTCACCGGATAGAAACACTCACCTCACAAGTGGGAAAAATCTTTAACCAGGCCACCCCGAAATCGGATCACTTGTCTCGTAACACTATCTCGCGCACCGCCCACAGAGCCTAAGGTTTGCCGACAGACGGCGCGTGAGATAGAGTTTCCAGACAGAAAGAACATTTGATCTGCTGATCCGCTGTTTCAAAACAAAATTGAGACCATTGAGCGAACGAAAAAATGTGCTTGTATTTCTCTAACATTGGCCGTTCATTATTATAGAATTGACATGGCAGCAAATTTTGCCACTAAAGAATCTGTAAGGCTAAAAAAATTAAGAAAGCCGGCGCATGTACACTGCTTGTTGACTGCCGTAGCCAATTGGCCCTATTGGCTACATGTAGGAGGAGCTACACTACAATCAATTTTTTTATTAGTCGAACTACCGTAGATCGACTAATGGAACCGAGCCACAGCCGACGTATCGGAGATTCGGCGTGTCGCTTCGTAGAATATGGTTTGAATTGGCTCTGGTCTACATTCTCTTTGACTTTTCGAATCGAACCAAGGGTAAACTGGTTCGCAGCAAAAATGGAGAAATTTGTACCATGCAGCCTTTCATAAAACAATGGTTTTGATAAGTGGAGCTGGACGGGACAAATTTTTTGTTGTGGTTTTCCACATCAGCTGTTGCGTCGAATATTCGAATAATCGGCGGATATTTTGCAGTGGTTTTTTGCAAAATTTCAATCCGAAATCCGAATCTCAATTTCAAAAATTTACCAACATGAACCATTGTGCCACTCACATTTTGCGTCGCCTCCCACGACACACTAGGACCTGCATTGCACAACGAACTTTCCTGTCGCCGGTCCACAATTGCCACGAAACAAATCACAAGGTAAAAATGGAAATACGTTCCGCCAAAATTAGAAAATAACAAAACTTATACATCATGCAAATACCATAATTCTCTGGTCAACTTCAACGTTAAAATAATTGCTTGGTTGCAGCTGACGATTGATTGATAAGTTGAACGAGCACCGCTAAAGTTTCGGTCCATTGATTGATTGATAAGTTGAATGATTGATTGATAAGTTAAAGTTTCGGTCAATCGATTGATTGATTGAATCGCCGGTTCTTGCTACCCTTTTCCACAACGTCAACTCGATTTGGCTCATCTCCAGCTTCCGTATTCATCCGCGTCAGCGTTCGCTTCCGAAAATGCCGCAACATCTTCAGTGGATGCAAAGGAGGCTTCTTTCTTCGGGAAAATGTCCGACCAGTGGTGGAACAAGACCGGAGACTTTCGCGCTCTCCAAGCCCTGAACGAGCTCCGCGTCCCGTTTATCTCCGATGCTTACATCGCATACGGTTTATGGGGACCGTCGCAGTCGAGTCAGCGAGCTCTCCGACAAAATTCCCCATTCCCACTGCGAAACATCAAGATCCTCGACGTCGGTTGCGGCGGCGGATTACTCTCCGAACCGTTGGCGCGACTCGGCGCTACCGTCACCGGCATCGACATGGTAGAGGAGAGTATCCGCACCGCTGAGCAGCACTGGGAAACGGTGAAAAATCCCACGTCGACACAGGTAGCGAGGGTAAAAATAAAGCTCGTCTGAAACTTGCAGTAATCATAAGTTTATAAAAAACTGAACTAAAGACCACTTCGTGTTATGGCCCGGGGCTTGATTGATTGATTCATCAGCAACGTTTCCGAAGTCTCAATTTTTTTAATCCAAACTACTATAAAACGTTTGATTCCCAGACTTTTGACACCCTCCCACTCCAAATTCGATTTGGAATCGACTGACATCAGCAGAATCTTCTTTGGGTCCCAGGGGGCGGAACTATGGGTCATTTGTGCAATGTCACTCGGAAGCCTAGACTGAAACTAGCCCGTAGCTCCGCCCCCTGGCATCCAAAAACGCTTCTACCAATTTTTTCCGGCACCCGATTCCAAATCGAATTTGGAGTGGAAGGGTGTCAAATATCTCGAAATAAAACGTTTACAGTGGTTGCGATCGGAAAAATTGAAACGTCGGACACGCTGCTGATGAATCAATCAATCAAGCCCTGGAATGTAGCACAAAGTGGTGCGGGAATTGTTTTTCTTCCTTATTTTTTTGCGAAACTCCGAATGTGATTTCCAGTTCGAGACCGCAATGTAAAAACATGATATATGGACAGGTATTTGTGAAAAAAAAAACTCCACTCCAATTGGGAGGGGAAATCTCCGTTCTTGCCTTACTAAGCTAAAAAACTGAATAATTTTTAAGTCGGTAAACGAAAATTAATCAAATAACTTTGTCTAAAACTAATTTAATGGTTTTCTTAATAAAAGATATTAACTTCCACGGAAATAGTGAAGATTTATTTGGGAAAATTAAAATTTAGTCATCAATTTCTGCTAAAACTAAACTAAACTGAGAATCATTAGAACTAATTTTCTATTGAATAAAAAATTAATTAATCTAAATATCGATAAGTTAAGCTTAAAAACGCAAATGTAAAACTAAAAGTAACAATTTCTGCTGCTCGTAAAAATGCTCCAATGGGAAAACTGAGATTTTGTCATCAAACATGGAGAAAAAAAAATCAACTAAACGACTAATTTTAATTTAAAAAAAACTAGTTTGTTGATTAGTTTTAATTTTTCTGTCAATCGCCATACAGGGCGATATTGAATATCTCCACGGGACGATTGAAGAGCTGGCCCTCACCCGTGCCGGGGACTTCGACATGGTTGTCTGTTCGGAAGTGGTGGAACATGTGAGCGACGTCGCGAGTTTTGTGGCGAGCGTCTCTCAACTGACGCGACCGGGCGGGGTGACTGTTTTCAGTACCATCAACCGGACGATATGTTCCTTTGCCGGAGCGATTGTGGCGGCGGAGTATCTGCTGCGGCTGGTGCCGCGCGGGACACATCACCACGGGAAGTTTGTCACGCCGGAAGAGCTGGAGAGCTTTTTGCGGAACAACGGCTTCACTGTGCGGATGAAGCACGGGGCGCTCTACAATCCGATTATTCGACGCTGGACGTGGTCGGCGTTTGATGCGGTGAATTACTTCGTCGCCGCGGTTAAGGCGGAAGATGCTGCGGATCACTCTCGTTGATCATAATTCGTCCCGGAAGATTGAGAAGATTCTATGGTCCCCTTCCCTCCATTTGCCAAATTTATTACTACTCGTACTTATAAAGTACGATTGTACCTTTGCGGATGTGGTATCTGTGCAGTTGCTACAACAGACCCTTGGTTTCTAGTCTCTGGTCCACAGACATCGAAAAATGATTGGGGAAAAAGTGCTGAAAAACCCCATGGTGCTTTAATGGCTTCA
Source organism: Hypsibius dujardini (assembly GCA_001579985.1). Taxonomy (NCBI): domain Eukaryota; kingdom Metazoa; phylum Tardigrada; class Eutardigrada; order Parachela; family Hypsibiidae; genus Hypsibius; species Hypsibius dujardini. The sequence continues at coordinate 8,902 of LRSR01000928.1, forward strand.
GCCCCTTGATCTGCGAGGCAGTTGAAAGCCCTGTAACCCTTACGTACCCTTACGTACCCTTACGTACCCTTACATACCCTTATGTACCCTTACATACCCTTATGTACCCTTTATATATACCCTTATGTACCATTTGAATACCCTTATAGTGTATGATATGTTATGTCTCGTCTTGTCGTTAATCATAATTCTTCGGCGAAGACAGAATATTATATACTGCTCGTTCCCTGCATCTGCCACATTTACTACGATGCATGGTAGTGACTGTGGTCACTCGGAAAGAGCTCCCGCAACCTCACAGCTAAGTTCTTCTCATACTTAACCACTGCATACGTGCCCTCCTCCGTAGACTGCGTCCGCTTGGGTGGAAGTGGGAGCCAAGACATCGCGTCAATTTCCTCCTTGGACTGGCTCATCCAGTCGACGGTCACATCCGCAAAGCTCTCCGCCGATTGGGACAATCCCACGCCGCTCACAATCACCTTGAACTTGCAGTCCTGCAATATCATACAGTGCATGTGGGCGTGTCGGACGACGTGGTCCCGCCAAAACGTGCGGAAGTACTGCGGGAAGTCCGAACGGCGACCCTTCGCCGGTATGAGGAACACCACCCGACGAATGACGAACTCGGTGGCCAGCTGGCACGTCCAGCACGCCCAGGCGAGGATTTCGTTGGTGATGCTGAAGCCGAGGTAAATGACGCAGCATTGACCGTCGAAAGCGATCCGGCGGACGTGCGCACCAAGGAGACGCTTCAGGGATGGCGCGTAGTTGGTCAGTCGCACCAGCAGCAGCTGGAAGCGTAATGTCCTGTCCAACTTCTCCACTTCCTCGGTGGTGGTGCTGACCACACCAGCTTGCCGCAAAATCATGGAGAAGTTGTCCATGCGGATGAGAACGACGACTCGAGCTTCCGGTAGACGAAGCAAATAATTCCAGTAGCGGCAAACTCTGAAAATATTATAATTAATACAAATATTATAAGTTTTTAGAAAACTTTTAATTCCAAGATTTCTTGGCACCCTTCCACTTCAAATTCGATTTGGAATCGGTTGACATCAGCAGAACCTTTTTTGGATGCCAGGGGGCGGAGCTATGGGCAAGTTAATATAGACTTCCGAGTGACATTAAAGAAATGACCTATAGCTCCGCCCCCTGACATCCAAAAACGGTTCTGCTGATGTCACCCGATTCCAAATCGAATTTGGAGTGGAAGAGTGTCAAAAATCTTGCAATCAAACGTTTAAAATGGGTTGGATCAAAAACAATTGAAACTTCGGAAACGTTACTGATGAATCAATCAATCAAGCCCCGAGCTGTAGCACAAAGTGGTGCGGGAATTTGTTTTCTTCCTAATTTTTTTCTGAAACTGCGGATGTGATTTGCAGCTTGAGATCCCAACGTAAAACCACAAAAATATTTGCACAGGTATTTGTGAAAAAAAACCCACTTCGATCGGGAGGGAAAATCTCCTTTCTTTCCCAAGTAAGAAACAGGAGATGTAGGGACAAAAAGTATTACCGCAATGTTTTTCTGCGGTAAGCATTTAAATTTGTCACTATTACCGTACGCTCGCGATCTCAAGGGGCACTTTTTTGCCCTAGGCGTGCATTCCTCCCGCCTTGCGCCGTATATTTAGACCGGTGTGTGTGTATGTGCTGCACTGAGGCGGCGCTTAGCTGCCCCTTGAGATCGCGAGCGTACGGTAGTGCTTACCTTCGTAAACGGAAGCGAGAATGTAAGTCAGTGACGATAAAAATCTCGCACATCAGCTCGCGAGAGAGTTCCTTGATGTCGAAGCTGTCGACTTTGCGACTCGCTCCTGATCCTGTATCATCAAACGGCAGCTCCATCGCACAGGTGTAATTTCCCACAAATACAAACTGTAGCGGTAAGGCGCCTTGCACTGCCTCTTCAAAATCGAGTAGAAGAATACAAAAATACAAAAAATGACAACAGTTGTTCGATCGAGGGAACAGATGTTCGATCGAAGGAACAGTAGTTCGATCGAGGGAACAGTTGTTCGATCGAGGGAACAGTTATTCGATCGAGGGAACAGTTGTTCGATCGAGGGAACAGTTATTCGATCGAGGGAACATTGTTCGATCGAGGGAACAGTTGTTCGATTGAGGGAACATTTGTTCGGTGTAAAGGAATTACTGTTCGGTTAAGAGGCATCGGTGTTCGGTGTGCTAGCTTCAATGGAATGATTTTTCGGTAAAAGTGAAAGTTGAAGAAATCATGTTATATTTGACGTTTTGTTTTGTTATATTTCTCAAATCATCGTAGTAAATAAAATTATAGTTCAAATTTCGCGTGACCCGCACCCGCAGCGTGATGATCATCCCAGCGTCGCGATTGTGTATCAGCTGTGGGAATGTCTTCCAGCGAGTTGTCGTCTTCCGGTCGCGACTTCCCATCACCGGATCATCAGGATTGCCGCAGATGTTTGCCCACCGCGCTGCTTCATCCGTCACCCCCGTGGAAGATTCGTCATCTCCTGCTGTAAAAGATGAGAAGGACGATGCGATCCAGTATTCCACAAGCAAGGCTTTCCTTCATCGGGTGCTGGTGAGTTTCTCTTGCAGGCGGTCGTCGCTTGATTACTTGATTGTGTTACCCTTGTTTGTTGACACTCTCATTAAATAAGATTTTAAATTAAGTAATTAATATTCCAGTGTTTGCAAGTAAATTTTGGGGACTTTGAGTGAAAATATGCCGCCAAATGTGTGTTTGTATATTTACGACTTTTTTTTACCACTAGTACAAGGTATTGAAGCCAGGCGAAAATTTAGGGCACACGATGCAATCAATCAATCCATCAATTGAATCACATGCATAGGAAACACAATGCAATCAATCAATCCATCAATGAATCACATGCATACGACACACAATGCAATCAATCAATCCATCAATGAATCACATGCATACGACACACAATGCAATCAATCAATCCATCAATTGAATCACATGCATACGACACACGATGCAATCAATCGATCCATCAATGAAATCAGATGCAGTCTGATTATTTTGCCCTAATGAGACTGTTACCCTTGCAGGAATTTGATAAAGAGGATCCGCGACCTAAACACGAACGCAAAATCGTAGTGATCAGTGTGGTGTGTTTTATGATCTATTTTTTTGTCCTGCGCGAGGAGAACGACCTCGACCGCGAGATGAGGAAGCCGCTGTGGGAGCGTGTCCCGGGACTGGAACGGCAGACCCTCACCGCCTTGATCGAGTACAACAAAAAGAACGGCAAGAACAATGCCCTGGCCGAGGCGAGACTGGCTGAAATTATTGCTGAGGAGGCAGCAGGAACCGCACCGTCGTTTAAAACGACGCGAGAGCTAGCTGCTAAGTCAGTAGTGGTTGCCGGGAAGCCCATTGCGTAGTGTTGCTTACGCTTCCGTGGTGATTCTGTAATCTGTAACGTTTTAGCTTTTTTAGTCCAACTATTTCAGCAGGATTAGTAATGCTGTTGAGTGAACTCCTCTGACAGATTAACCTCGGCGACAAATGTACTAGACGTCCCCAACAAAAAGTCCCTCAAAAAATGTTACTCGGTTCAAAATAGCCACTGTTGAAACAAAATTCAGTCTACTTGGACTTCAACTGCTTCACCAGCGCATTGCGGAAGGAAATCTGCTTGTCGCGGAACGATCGCTTTTGTTTCCCGCGGACCTTCTGCCGGATCATCATGAAGTTCTTCCCTCTCGCCTTCTGTTTGTTGGTGGTACTGGCGTGGGGATTCATTTTTGGCTTTGGTTTGCCGAAGGCACCGCGATCTTCTCGCGCCACCTGAAGCGGAGAATTGGTCGTTCAGATAACAAGGACCAGCAAACAAATAAGCCAGGCCGAAAGGAACAGACTGACACACACCCAGACACGATACAGACCGATAGAGACACATCCAGACACATCCAAACACGACACAGACACATCCAGACACGATACAGACCAATACAGACACATCCAGACACGATCCAGACACATCCAAACACGACACAGACACATCCAGACACGACACAGACACATCTAGACACGTACTCTGGAGCCGGCAATTTTGTCTGCCCGAGTTTCCTTTGGTCGTTTGGAGAGTCGCTCGATATCGGACAGGGAAACAAATTGCCTGCGAAACGACACAAAAAGTTATTGCAGCTATCGAAAGATACTCCAAAACAACAACAATAACAACAATACGTACCCGGGCTCCTTATCCAAACCGGCTTCCACGGCCGATCGTTTGCTGCCCTTGTTGGTGCCCATTATGTCGGCAATCTTTTTCTTCCGGATTATATCGAACTCCTTCTGGCTGAAAAAACGCGCGGAGGAGACCGCTGCAGCCTTCTCCTTCTTGGCTTCCGGTGAGAGCGCCTAATTTCCCCAGTAAACATTAACGTCGCACGGAAAGATGCCATCGTATTGATGCGAAAAAAACTCCCAGTTGACTAAAGCAAAGCAAAGCAACACGAAAATCAAAAAAACCAACCTCAACTTCAGGATTGATATAGCCGGTCGTTCCTTCCGCCTCGTCATCCGACTTGGGCACATCGACCCACTCGCCGTCACCAGAGTCGTCACTGGCATTACTGGCAGATTCCCAACCGTCCGCATCGTCCTCGACATCTGAAACATCAATCAATCAATCCTCACAGTACCAATCAGTCGAGATGATCAGCAAGCTCTCCTTGGTTGTGTGTATCCGTACCATCTTCGTCTGAGGGCAAAACCTCCGCGCCCTCGATGTAATTTGCAGCACGGACTTCCCCAAATTCGGCCAACTTCAAGTCCTCCGCACCGACGGCCGGTCGTCCCTTCAGACGTAACAACACCATTGAGCAATTCATTGGCGGCTAACTCCCCGACACGTCAAGACAACCAACCCGATCTCTTCGACGCAACATGTTGGGGTCGATGTGGCGATAGAGCTGGACCAGCGACTTGGCGGCGCTCATCACGTTCTTATTCCTGTACTTCCGATACTGCGCCAAGTCCTGGATCAAGTCTGACGTCATTGCGAAGGGACATCGCGCGCAGATTTCCCGAATCGAGTTCATCCTAAAAGGCATGGAATCTGCATGGCAGACAAAGAGCAAAGTACACACATGGCAAAAACCTTGCGCTGACCGAATTAAGCACTTTAACTCGGAGGCTGTCTACAACATCCATGCAACGAGGGTAATGGCTTAACTCGGTGAGTGCAAGACTTCTGCCACGTGTGTAGGTGGCGCATCATACCCAACGGCGATGACTTCTGTGGAATTTCGTTCGGCTATGAAGTTATCAGCGATCGTCTTGACCAGTGCCTGAGAAGCCTGCGAACAAGAGATGCTTTGCAAATGGAACGGATCGCCACCAAAACAACGAAGGTCAAAACAGATACAGCACTACAGTAACACCCGGAACAGATCCATGTTCTGTTAAAGGCTTACATCGGGCGGAACCATTTCGTGAGTAGATTGTGCAGCGTAGAGCAGGATTTTGGTGACCTCTGTTGATCAGCAAGGAACAACTTAGATGCACTACCGAGGCACAGCTCTGAAAGTACGCTTACCTCGCTGATGAGGCTGGAGGAAGCGTTGGACATACGGATAGAAGTTCAGCACCAGGAGCTACTCAAAAAAGGAACAAGTTCCGTCAAAAAGGAACACAATTTCCGCCAAAATGAACAAGTTCCGTCAAAAGGAACAAGTTCCGTCAAAAAGGAACAAGTTCGGCCATTGCCGAAGAATACATGAATGTAAACCGGTGGGGGGGAGGGAGGTGTACCTTGTGGATACCGATGAGACGCGACAACAGGTCCATGTAGAGCAGCTTCGTCTCGAACTGCTCGCTGCATTTTTCGAGCTTCTTATACAGCTTCTCCGTAAAGCCTAAAAAGTTACAGCACCGGTGCATATGGCAACGTCTTGAACACTTGAACCTTGCCACGGAGTCTCTAGCCGTTTGCCCTTTTCCTATTTCCGATTTTCTACTTACCTTGGGAATCGTAGATCATATGAAGAGCTGAAAAGTCAAACGGGTCTTTCTTTTGCTTTTTCGCATTTTTCTGAAACAACACGCAAGTCGTACGATTAAGGGAGTTACAACACTGCCAAACATCGAATCGAATCGAATCGGATCGAGGTGTGAGACAACGGGGAATCACCTTAATCTGGCGCAGTCCCCGGTCCATTCTCTTCTGGCGCTTGTTAGTCTTCTTGCCAACCCGATGGGCAGTGGCCAGTTCCTTTGCAGTTTTCATTTCGTTCTAAGAGATGGCGATAACTCAATGAGTCTAACTTGGAGCTAACAGGCAAAACTATTGCAAAAGTGCCACAATACATATGACTCACGTCAGAGTCGTCGTCATCGTTGTCCTTTTTGGAATCGTCAGAGCTGGTGAAGAATCGAAGTGCCAGCACAACCAACTGAAAATTCAAGGAATAAGACAGCATTCGGCTTTTATTTAGCAGGGTAAAATTCACCTTTGGCAAGTCGGTAAAGCAAGCATCCGCAACGATGTTGACAGCCTTTTGATCTCTCCAAATATTCTTCTTATACAAGTGAATTACTGCTTCCTATGGGCAAAACAGGATGCTTATCAATTCACATCAACTCCACGAGCATATACCAGTCTGTCTAATTGTCTCTGTCTGTCTGTCTGTCTGCCTGTCTGTCTGTCTAATTGTCTCTGTCTGCCTGTCTGTCTGCTTGCCTGTCTGTCTGTCTGTCTGTGTGTCTGTGTGTGTGTGTGTGTGTCTGTGTGTCTGCCTGCCTGCCTGCCTGCCTGCCTGCCGGATCCTCAAGATTTTACCAATGCAACGACGGAAACGACAGAGTGTCCTTGTTTGACAACGTCCAGGAACAAATTTTGGATGCGCTGTAAAACAACTCTTGATGTTAGTTGAATAAAATAAAAATTACACCGGCTGGCGTCTTTCTCGTTTACGTGAGACGAACCGAATTGGTTTTCTGATTCTTGTGCTTGGCATTGATGGCCTTTATCATAGACACAATCTGCGTGGACAGCAGAGTCCGGATGTGCTTGTCCGGAGACTTGAGCATCTCAAAGAAAAGCGGTAGTAACTTCTCCGCATCGATGATTGCCCGTTTATGGAGCAACATCAGGCCCTTGCACAGCGCCTGAGAAGAAATAAACCTTTATATATCCAGAAACTACATCAAACTAAGCAATCGGTCAAGCAAACTGCAAGAATCAAGATATCATATGAACTGAACGATCAACCGGCGCTAAGCGATCCATCAGTAAACACTAAACAGAACAAATTACAACTGGCGGAGAAACTTGCTACGGTTCGCCAGGCGTTGATTGATTTAGTGTAGTACGTGCAAAATGGAAAAGCATTGATTGATACTTTTGCCAGTCAAATGTAATGTTTCGGTTTGATCAATCAATCAACCAACCTCTCGCCTACCACTGTTCCATTAGTCAATTAGTCAATCAACCGATCAATCTCTCGCCTCTCAGTGTTCACATTAGTCAATCAATCAACCTCTCGCCTACCACTATTCACATTAGTCAATTAGTCAATCAACCGATCAATCTCTCGCCTATCAGTATTCACATTAATCAATCAACTAATCAATCTCTCGCCTATCAGTATTCACATTAATCAATCAACCAATCAATCTTTTGCCTATCACTGTTCATTGTTCACATTAGTCAATCAACCAATCAATCAACCGCTCACTCGCCAACCTGGCAATGTAAGGCGCGCTTTGTGGTATCAAATCAGTCAAGCTTTACCCATACTATACCAAACCAATCAACGACTGGCGAACCGTAGCAAGTTTCTCCGCCAGCTGTACGTGAAATAAATTTCATACCTGTCTTGTGCCGGAACTTAAATCGCTGTAGCGAGTCTTCAGGAATTCGAACATTTGCTCGGAAAATTCCTTCGCCTTATTCGGATAGCAGTAAGAGACCTACAATAACACCACACATTCCTATATCTGTTTTACTGAATGTGAGAGAGACTCGGGTTTAGAAGCAGGAACTGTCAGCAACACTGACGTGAGCAAGGAAGATGATGAGACTGTCAAAATGGCTGTGATCTTCGTTGGGATTGCTCGCGAAAATCTTGACGAAGGACTCGAACTGGCGCATCTGCTGCTCATACTGCAAATAAAAAACAAATCGGTAAAGAATGCAAACTTGCAAAAGTTACATTCAATCTCTCAATCAACCAAAACTTGGCATTCTACAGATGCAATTAAAAATTAAATTTTCCCCGACGAATCAATCAATCAATCAACTGATCAATCAAATCACCAACTCGGTTGCTAGCGTTTCAAGCAATCCAACAATCAATCCCACAGCTGCACACCAATAAATCGGTAAAGAATGCAAACTTGCAAAGGAACATTCAATCTCTCAATCAACCGAAACTTGGCATTTTACAATAACACAGATGCAAGCAAGAATTGAGTCTTCCCCGACGAATCAATCAATCAACTGATCGATCAAATCAAGCAATCCAACAATCCATCCCACAGCCGCACACCAATAAATCGGTAAAGAATGCAAACTTGCAAAGGAACATTCAATCTCTCAATCAACCGAGACTTGGCATTTTACAATAACACAGATGCAAGCAAGAATTGAGTCTTCCCCGACGAATCAATCAATCAACTGATCGATCAAATCAAGCAATCCAACAGTCAATCCCACAGCCGCACACCAACCTCAGCTTCATATGTTAACGGATCTCTCTTTATCAGATTTTGAAGTTGCGGTAGATTGCCACTGAAGCGTTTATCCGCACGGGTTGCCATTTCGCAGTAGAATGTTGCAAAATTCTACCAAAATCAATATGCCGGAATCAAAAATTCACAAAAAATCCTCCTCCCTCCTAGATCCGACGGAAAGAGATTGTTCAGCCAGAAAATATGACTATGATGTGTATGAAGGTCAGAAATCCCACGCAAACAGAAGAAGGTGGCCGGAGAAAACAACAGCAAATGAGATTTAGGAAGTATCTAGAGGAGACCTGAAGATTTCGACACTCCAAAATTCTGGCGACCTCCGGAGAATCAACAAATCAAAAAAGCAGCTGATTTCCAGTGTACGGATAAGAACAAGTTTAAATCAATTTCTTTTTCGATAGAGCTCAACATAGAAATTAATTGATTTCTACAAAGACGCGTACATTCACCAGATTAAATTTACGTGACGGGCAACAGTTTAGCTCATCAGTGTGGGATTGCTAAGCTAGAAGTAAAACGTCACCATAGGGCACAATAAACGGGTTGAAATAAACGGATTCATTCAGCACTCTCCCTGCCGATGAGCCTTCGATCAACAAGCGTCCGACTTAACGGCCAGCCCACTGAAACTATACCTATTTCTACTGCCCTGCTAGACAAATATGATGAAGCCGCAGACAGTGTGGGAGCAGAATTTTAAGGAGCAAAACTTTCATCAGCTGTGATTGGTATTCCCATTTGTTTTCACAAGGAATTCTCAACAGGTGAGCCCTGACGCCAGCAGATAAAAATTGCATTTGCTTATGAGACATTGTCTGGTGGCATTTCGCAGGGCGTAGGAGGAAAATGTCACTCCAAGCGGCGGCCGGGACATTAGCACGCGCTGCTACTGGAGAAGTCGCCCATGGCGGCCCGGGCAGCACCGAATACGGGCGCATGCTGGAACGACCTGGACCGGGCCGGCCGTTGGTGTTCCCCTACACGCTGACGGCGAAAGCGCTGCAGTTCCCGTATAAGCTCAACTGGCAGCGAAATTGGCTCTTCAAGTACTACTACATTGGATGGCTGGCTGGTCTGCCCCTCATCATCATGATCCACCGAATGGGTATGGGAACGTGCGGAGAGAGAGAGAGAAAGAGAGAGAGCGCTTCATGTTTTTGTTGTGTATGTCTGCAGCGAATAGCCCCGAAAATGTGGAGAAGTGGAAGGAGACCCGACAAAAGTGGCGAGATGGTAAGTGAGATGGGTTGATTGGCTGATCGATTGATTGGCTGATTGGCTGATCAATTGATTGGCTGATTGGCTGATCAATTGATTGCTTGATTGCTTGATTGCTTAATCGGTTGATTGATTGATTGCTTGATTGGTTGATTTGCTACGATAAGTCAGTACAACCGAGTGCATTGATAGATTGATTGATTAACTTGTGTTGTTGTTGTTGTGAGAATGATTTTGAACAATTTGACTAGGAACGATGGCAAAAACTACAGTTCTAGTAGTCATCTAGTTTGTATTCTAGTCAACTAAATGTTAGGCACTAAGATTTGTTAATTTAGTTACTTTAAGAATTAAGACTTAATATTTGGTTTTAGTTTTAGTTTATCATTTTTTTGATTTAATTTAATTTTGCCGTCTCAGGATTTTTTGCCAAATGCAGAAAGTTTTGGCTGCACGGTCTTGTATCTTTATCACGTTGCTTGACTGGAATTTTTGGTTTGAATTTTCTGGCAAGAGAAGACTTCTTTTATTTCAAAATCGAAATTGACAAAAATAAATAAAATAATAAAAATAAACTCGATTAGCAGATCGCTCAGATAGTTTCTAGGGTGTTTGACTTCATATATTTGGGCTTCGAATTTAATGTCTTTTTCAAGGCGGAATGTTCATTAAAATGTAATTTTTCTGAAAAATGGTTCGATTGTATTGTTTTTTTTTCATTTTAATTTGGAAAGAAAGGAGATTTTCCCTCCTGATCGGATTGGGGTTTTTTCCACAAATACCTGTCCATATATCATGGTTTTACATTGGGATCTCGGGCTGGAAATCACATCCGAAGTTTCAGAAAAAAAGCACGAAGAAACAAATTCCCACACCACTTTGTGCTATAGACCGGGGCTTGATTGATTGATTCATCAGCCGCGTTTCTCACGCTTCAAATTTTTTGATCCAAACCACTTTAAAGGTTTGATTTCAAAAATTTTGACACCCTCCCACTCCAAATTCGATTTGGAATAGATTGACATCAGCAGAATCTTATTTGGATGCCAGAGGGCGGAGCTATC
>LRSR01000929.1:0-12452 GCA_001579985.1 Hypsibius dujardini
CATTATTCCCCTTCCCCCTGAAAAGTGGTTGTTTATAAGGTGGTTGTTAAGAATCAGTTTATTTTGAAATAAATGTATATTCCATGGATAAATTCAGAAGGTTAAAATAGGCATTGGGACAAGACAATTTCAGTTTTGAATGAAACAATACATTTTTATGGAACAATCGAGCATGAAGTGCTTTACGTTAAGGCATATTTCAAAACAAAATTTCTTATTAAAAGTGTAAATATTTTCGTTTTCTTTCGGCTTTTATTTTTTTACCAATACAAAAATCATATGATTATCAAACTGTTTTTAGCGTGAAAATAAAATACTTTTGTACTTTATATAATCTGTTCTTTATATTTAGAATTTTTTAATAGCATATTAATCACCCGTAAATCACCCGTAAATTGGCCGTAATGATTTTTTAAAAATGAATCCATTTCCCAATCCTGAAGGACTAATTCAAGCACTGGATGAACAAGTTCGACGCATTACACTCGCGCTGACCTACAAGGGCGTGATCAACAACACCATCATCGTCTTTGCGAGTGACAACGGTGCGGCCACCAGGACCTTCGGCCTGTTAAACGGCGCCGACCCAAACTTCGGCAGCACCTGGCCTCTGAGGATGTTCAAGCAGACATTGTTTGAGGGCGGAGTGCGAACTCCCGCTTTTATCTGGTCGTCCAGGTTCCGTCGTGCCGGTCGCTTCACCAATCAACTGTTCCACGTGACGGATTGGCTGCCGACCCTTTATCAAGCAGCCGGCGGTGACGTCAGCACTTTGATGGGTCTCGACGGTGTCAGTCAGTTGGAATCACTGGTCACAGGCCGCAACATCACTCATCGAACCGAGATCCCGCTCAACATTGACAACAAGAAGACACGATACAACAGTTCGGCGCTGAATCCGTTGTATGCTTTGATTGCGCTTGATAATAGCTCGGGCATCCTCTACAAACTCGTTGGGGGATCTGTGTATAATGATTCTTATGCCGGATGGTGAGTGAGGAACGTGCAAAATTTCTACTGCGAAAAAGAATTTTAAACTCGTCCATAATCTATACTTTAAATGAAACATAAGTTTAAAAACTTTAAAAAATAAGAACAGATTAAACAATTTGTTTTATTTGCAGGCACAAATGACATGAAAACAAATTCGTTAAGTTTAGTAAAATATATCATTTATTGTATAAAATAATTGCAATAGAAAATGAAATTAAATAAAAAAATGTTCCTGCTGATTTTTCACCTTAGCTTAACTGCTGACTGTTCCACAAATTACTTTGTCGACTAATACTTTAAGAATATTATTAATTATTAGGAAGGAGCAGAGAGCCTCATGTCAGCGAGAATTTTAGGCTTCTTTAACTTATATGATAAAACTGAAAAACATGTTAACATCAGACAGATTAACAATTTGTTTTATATTTAGCCAACGCAAATTAATTAATAGAATATCAGGAAGACTAATAATGAAAATTACAACCCACTAAAGTATACTTGTAAACGTAAATAAAATTTTAGGGAACGAACAGAGGGAACGACATCATCGAACCCGATGAGCACTCCCACTGCGGTCTCAGTGCAGTGCAACGGCGTGGAGGGGGTTGAGCAGACACCTTGCACACCGTGGAATGCGGATTGCCTCTTCGACCTCACCAACGATCCATGTGAATTGAACAACATCGCTGGTTCGAACGGGAATGTTTTGGTCTGGCTGAAGGAGAAATTGGCGGCTTACAATGCAACTGCAGTATCGCCGATCGCTAATAGGACGATGGACTACCGGTCCAACCCTAACAGCTGGAACGGATGGTGGGTGCCGTTTCTCGACCCGCAGCCGGTGTGGGTGTCTCCTCCCTGCGTCCCCTTCAATCCGTCTTCCGCTTCTTAATTAAACAGAATTTTCTTGTGGGAGAAAAAAAAACCAACCAATTTCACCGTACAGATTAATTTTTTTCTGTACTACACAATATTATTACGCGTCTGCGTTACGCAGCCAATTTGTTCAACATGTTATTTTCACGGCCCTTGCGTACATAATGTGTATACTGTACTTACAAATGGCGATAAAAATAAAACAAAAACAAAGTCAAAACTAGAAAATAAAAAACATCAGTCTCCGGGATAGGGGAATTGCATTATGTTTTGCATGGGCAGCAGGACCGGACCGGACTTTGTGAAACGGGTAATTTTGGTGACGTTTGACCACATGTCGGTCCTCTCTACCGGTCCAGAGATTTTCGGCCTAGCAGCCACAGCTACGGAAGCTCCATTTACCGGACTTTCGGCAGTAACCGCCACTGACGAATCCCTTTCCAGTTTCCCGTTTGTCTTGTGTGCAATCAGCGAGTGAAGGATTTCCTGCACTTGCCGTTTCAACGTCGGATCCGACGGATTACGGTAAAAGGAAACCAGCGTGCGGATGAACTCACTCGAGCCAGAGAGATGTTTCCGCAGGGACGTCCGTATGGTGGTGTGCAGCCGGGTGCTGGAGGAGGGACTTTTGGTATAGCTGTCGATGACGCGTTGCACTTCACTTGGTTCATCCGTAGTAGAGGAGGAAAAATACTGATCACAGTGAGGCGTGTCTGAGGTTTCGCAGGCCATTAGATTGTCTTGGGTCGAAGTCACATCCGGTATGAGGTGGTCGGGTCGGGCAAGTGGCATCGAGCGTGTGACTGGTCTGATGAAGGTGTCTGGGCGAAAGGTCTCGCTGCTGTCCTCGTTTACTGGCAATCCACGTCGGACTATCCGGACCTAAGCATGATTATCATTAAATTTTCAACAAAAAAAGACATAGAATTTAACAGACAAGCAGACAGACAGACAAAGACAGACATAAAACAGAGAAATAGACAGACAGAGAGACAGACACAAACAAAGACAGACACAAACAAAGACAGACAGACAGACAGACAGACAGACAGACAGACAGACAGACAAATAGACAAGCAGAAAGAGAGACAGAGAGGTAGATAGACAGAGAGAATAACACAGAAAGACAGACACAGACAAACAGACACACGTACAAACAGACAGACAAATAAACGGAAATGACTTGCATGTGACGGATGAATCAGCTGATGATGGAAGCGACGCTGGGACTTTCTGGCCAAAAGTTTCGGTATTTGCGAAAACATTTTCGGTATCTGCGGAAAAATTTCGGTCGCGCCAAACGCAATTTATCCACTTTCCTTTGTGCGGTAACAAGGGAAATTGGTTTGCTTGCCGCCTCTGATGCCTTTTTGCCAGAGTGGCTGCCGACTCTCGCTTCATAGGTAACGCCTTTATCTGCATAGGTCTGATTCGCGCAGACACGATTGGTACAATCGGCGGCTTCGAATTCACTTTCTCATCCACTTCAGGAATCGAATCCGAATCGGATGGTTCGCTATCACATTCACTGTTTGAGCTGCTTGTTGAAGAACTCGACGCATCATCCGTCGATTTCTTTGTCACCGTTGTGGTCTTTGCAGAGACAGACAGATGCATTTTTAACCGCTTGCCTCCGAATTTCTTCAGCCTGACAACGCCTTTTCTCGACTGAAAATTTTGCATGGCCTTCTCACGACGGAGCTCCTTGACGGCTTCCTGGACTGCGTGTGAGCTGACGTAGTGTCTCTTAAATATCATTTTGGATGGGAGGACCCTCGTAGTTGTAGGATGGCTTGCCTTCGGGTGTCTGCGACACCGACCCGCATTGATGTGGTCAAACCGCGGGACTTTGCGATCTGCTGGCGATGCTGACGGATGGGCTTCATCGATTCCAGAGGTCCTGTTTGCCCTCAGAAGGGTTATACTGACGAGCGTACTTAATTTCATGAACGAATCTGAATTTCCCGGTCTTGGCTTCGTGATTCCGTTGATTGTTAACGAGAACTACCAAAACAAGACAACATTTTGTTTATTCAGTTCAATAGTATTGCTTCTGTCTGTCTGTCTGTCTGTCTGTCTGTCTGTCTGTCTGTCTGTCTGTCTGATCTCTTTCCGTCTGTCTGCCCTCTTTCTATGTATCCGCCGGTCAATCCAGTCTACCCTTTAGCGAATCCATGATTACTTCCGGACATAATCCCGCTGTGACATAAGTCGAAGCAGACAAATCCGGACCGGAATTGATTTCAATCAGCCATGGCTCGACAGAATGAAGTCAGCGCCAAAAATTTCGTACCCATTCATCCTTAATTTGGCAAAACGCTTTATTTTTTAATCCAAAAACTAATGTTTGCGACGTTGACCATGTATTCGAATTCACTTACCGCTTTCATGTCCATTTCGGTGGATGAGGCAATCAAGGTGACGGTCAGGAGACGGGTGATTTCTGGAACGATTTTAGCTATCCAAATCTGCGGACCGTTCATGCCCTTAGACGAGAGGTACTGAATGAAGTCGTCGCGCCGCCACATGCATTCGCGGGGAATCATCGAATCGACCTTGACGCTGTCGAAGTACTTTCCCTGAATCGCATTGTTGGTAAGATGGATTTTTTCATCGAAATTACTGAGGGTGTAATGGGCGGTACTGAATCGGAGGTGGCAGTCGTTGTACAGCCATAGAGCAAGTGGATGCCACGTGACGATGAACCACTGACGAATGTCAAACTTGGTTCTGTGACAAAGAAATGGCCGTTCTTGAAAAAAAAAACTCAAATTATTTATACGTGCATTTGAAATTATTAATTAACCTAAAATCTTTGAGTAATAAATAAAGTGTAATAAAAAAGTAGTTGAAAAAAACAACAATCCCTTGGAGTTAAAATTGTATCCTTTTTTTAATATTTTGCTCTAAAAACAAAATATATATTGTACCGGGTAGGAACTTAATTTTTGGAAAATATTCTCATGCAGTTGGCCTCGCAACGGTTAATAATAAAAACTTTCTACTTTAACCAAAATGTCACAAATTTAGTAGGCTTTTAAAGCGCCGTTGCCGATTTTTGTTGCTCTCCACCGAGAAGAGGCTGATTTGAATTTTCAGAAAGTCACCAGAATAACGCGATGTCCCGCTCCATTGTTTTTCTGTGTAGAAAATTGCCCGCGAGCAAATTTTTATCGCATCGCTAGATCAAATTATGGAAGCGAGCAACAAACCTAAAAGGTCATTTTCTAGAAAACATAGTGGGTTATTCGTTCTATTGAGAAAATTCTTCATTTTTATGGCTAGGTGCAGAAAAAAATTAGTGGCGCTTCAGAGCGGAAGTTTGGGACGAAATTTTAAAATCAGCGGTGGCACTTTTGGACACAGGGCTGCAACTCCTAACTGCATTTTTGTCAAAAATATTTTGTAATTAAGTTAGCAAAATTACCGAGGAATAAAAAACGTCGGTAGATGGCTTAAAGGTTCTCTGAGTGAAGCCCAGTGCCGCGGCTACAGGGAAGATATCGGAGACGTCTCAAAATGGCTCGCGACTTGCCGAAATTGAAATGATTGCCAAATCTCAGGTTGCTCACCGAATGTGTTGGTTTTGCATTTTAGCAAGTGTATTCTACTTGTCTACAATATTCTTTTGTAATTTTTGTAATTTATTCAGTTTTGAATTTTTTAAAAATGGTTGAAAAAATATAAATTGGGACTTCTTCTCCACTTTTTTGGATTCACAAGAATGTGAAAGACATGATTCACTGAAAATTTTTTTAAATTCTGAGGATTGCAAAATATTCGTCTTAAATAGGGCTTCTTAAATAATAATAGGTCTGATAACATCAGGTGGGCGCAAAGTGAAGATATCATTAAAAAGCAGCTATTCCAAAAAGTAAGTTTCTACCCGATAGTACGACAACTCTCTTACCGATATATTTTTGCACGACGAAGTTTCTCATATCGGGGAAACTTTGATTGTTGAAACAAGTCTCCGTAACCTCCTCCACGGGATTGCAGACCGTGATTTCCTGACCACGGCTTTTACTGCCAGGCTTGATGATCCATACATTTTCGACGCCGTCGTGTGCCGCCGGTGGATGTAACTGCAAAAAACTCCCAAGTAGCAAACGATAGTATACCAGCTTCTCTTCCGTCACTGAGCATTCTTCAAGTTTAATGGTCTGGACTTGCGGCCTGAAAAAGGCTGCCACATGTTTTCATCAGAAATTTTCCCCGTCTTCCTGTAAATAAACTCACTGGCGTACAAAATAGCTCCAGTGGAGAAACATGTTCCAGGAATTGTGCGTCGGCGACATTGCAAATTTCTAAGAATTAAAAACAGGCGTGCGCTCGGTGTTTGTATCTCTGTCCTTGCCTGCGTACATGTTTGTGTCTGTGTCTGTGTCTGTGTCTGTGTCTGTGTCTGTGTCTGTGTCTGTGTCTGTGTCTGTGTCTGTGTCTGTGTCTGTTTCCTTGCCTGCGTACATGTCTGGGTCTGTCTCTGTCTCTGTGTCTGTATCTATCTCTGTGTCTCTGCCTTTGCCTATGCATGTGCTCATGTCTTTATGTATGACGTTGTCTGTTTGACTTACAAGCTTTTTCAACCGGGGTTGATAAACAATTTCGTCTGCAATGCTCAGAAATTCGCTAACATGACGGCAAGCAATCCGCAGCAACTCATCAGGGAAGGTCCTGATTGTACCCATCTTCTTGGGATCAATTGGCGGTACCTCGTTGATATTCTTTGCGATCCACTCTTTCAACGCCGCAGTCGGTGGTTCCGGATTGCAATAATAGGTCTCTTCCGTAATATCGAACCCAATCAGTTTCTCCTCCTGCAGACGCACAGACAGTGGGAACCTCTTCGGTAGACCTTGCTTTTTTAGCGGCACCCAATCGTTCACTGAGTAGTCCTTGTTATTTATCCGTGTGCCATTCATAAAGCCCGTAGCAAATTTCAAGATATTCAGGCAAGCAGTCAAAATGAAGTCACCTAAAAATAATAATAAATAAATAAATAACACTAAAACAAATGCTTACTTATAAAAATAAATGAATTATGCTACTTCATGTAAATTTGCACAGTAAATTAAATAAATTAAAAAAAATAAACATAAATAAAAATAGATAAATGGTAAAAATAAATAAATTATGCTACGTATTATAAATTTTGCAGAGTAAAATTTGGAGTTATTCAAAATGCCTTACGATAAAACAAATTTGCGTCTTTTTCTCGATGCATTCGGTAAGTTCGCGGCGCCACTGCATCCGGGTCCGCACTAGTGACCACCGCGATATTCCGCACCGTCTGGGCTAAATTGGATTTTGTGTTAAAATTCAAGTAGGCCGGTGCAGCCAGGATTTGCTGAGCATCGTTGGTCCTCCGTTCACGGCGCGTCGCGGCCCAGACAAAATTCACCGGCTGGTTACGAATCAATCTAGACTGAATCAATTGAGAGAGCAAGAACAGACGGTTTTTCAAGCAATTTCAACGCGATCGCAATGGCAGACAGAGTGCGTACTTACGATGATCCCACACAGACTGTTCTGCTCCTTGGAGAGTTTTTCGTGTTTCGGATTGTACTCCAGGTTCTCCACCCAGCCGTCCGACTGCAGTCGCCGTCGCACCCCGGAGTAATTGGTTTCCATACAGAAAATCTTTTTGTACTGCAAACAAATTTTCAGAACAACTGAAATTATGGAATAAATAATTACAGAAAAATATTTATTTTCGACAACTCTTTATTCCCGTTAATCATCCACGCCCTACAGTGTAATTAAGATGTTTCGAATATATTGTACTGTACTGCCACGATTTTAAGGGTGGGTTTTTTGTCCTACAAGTAAATTACCGACCCCCCGGTCCGACTTGTGTTCACTGGTTTCACTGCGCTTTTGGCGGGCCGAAGCTCGGCCTTTGATGAACGGAAGTGAATTCGTGACGTAACGTACAGTCTATCAGGGGTGGGCGGGGCTAAACCCACCCTTAAAATCGTGGCAGTACAGTACGTCAACCATAAGTGACGCCATACTTTATTGTAGCTTCTTCGACGACATGCATGACTCTTTCTGTCTGAGCAAAGAAAATTGACTAGATGTCTACAGGCGTTGCCTAAAAAACCTCTTTGCCAATATACTAGGCAGTACCCTTCGCATTGCAGTGAATGCATGCTCTAAATATCTTCAGAATATTTGCCTAATTGTCTGACATGTCTATATTAATCTTCTCGAGCCTGCCTATGTGTTTCTGCTTCAAATTAAATGCCTAAAATCTTATCAAGGCCGTTTCGTTTCTTATGTCTCACTCTGTTTAAGTTTCAGTCCAGCTGCCGAACTATTTTTTTGGACGTTTCTGACGTTACGCAATGTCTGTCTGAGACTTCCATGCTCTAAAATTACTTGTCCCTACTGCGTCTGCCTTCCAATCTGAATGCCTAAACTCGCATAATCAGACCGCGTGTCTTAAGTCTGACTCTATCTGAGGCACAGTCAACAGACACCTTAACGTGTCCATCTATTTGTCTGGACCCCTATGCATGAGGCCATCTAATGTCTGTTGTCTGTCCGTCTGAGGATTTTACACCGTCAGCAGCAATGTGTCAAACATCTTTGCCTAAACTGCCTGACAATATACCAACGCAGTCTGAAATTGTCTGTTTGTGTTGTTCTGTCTGTCGTCATTGTCTGTCTGCCTGTATCCCACAGCAGATGTAGAGTCAACAACCTTACCTTCACAGCCTCATCGACCATTTGGCGAGCCAGGACCAGCTGATCTCCCGTCGTTTATCCTTCAGCGTTCGCCTACTTATTGCTTCTCGTTACTGCTGCTGCTGCTGATCCGGCGCCCCGTTCGCCGAGGCCATCTTCATCCGCATGGAGGAGGACTTAGTGGTGGACGCACTGAAACTCGGGCCGCTGAGGTTGACCAAGACATTACCGGATGACGATTGCTGCCCGACGGCGATGCCCCCATCCGAGTCGCTCTGCGGCATGTAATTATCAGTGTGATTAGACATCGTCGATTATATGTATAATCTGCTCATACTTTAAAACATGTAACCCAACAAAGCTCTAAAATTTTATTGCCTGAGTAAACTGCTTGTAAGGAGGGGGCGCGGTCAGGCCTCGGTTGACGTCATACTGGTCAATCACCACGGGTACTCCAAATGTGTATTGTATTCACTGCCAATTGTAAGTTTGGGTTGCCATGGGCTGTTCCCGACGGCTAGCGACGATCAAATAATATAATGGTTATATATATATGTATAATTTAATTTTCATACAGATTTGTTACATATCTACTTACTATATATATTTGTTATATATGATTGCAGTATATACAATATAATTGTTTTATATATTTACAATATAATTGTTATATATATATATATACAATATAATTATATATATATAACATACATTTTTTATATGTATATAATATAACTGTTAATTACGCCGTGTGTGTTTGCAGACCGCACACAATTTTTTTTGGCGGCGGCGTTGCGACCAGAGGGACATATTAAATTCGTGTATAGTAGGAACGACTCTACCAAGCATTTCCAACCCACTTTCTCTACACATAATTGCTGTGTTAATGTCGCTTCTGGCGGATGGAAAAAAACAGACACCACAATGGAGGATTTATTTTAATTAAACACATTGTAGTCGCCGGTCGGCTATATAGCGTATGTTTTTGCGCCCCGCCAACCGAGAGATATGCCACCCCATACTGTCCGCGTGACACAACCATGAAGCCCCTAAATAAAAGGGCCACAACGATTTCGGTCGCCAAACGAGCACAGCTGCATAACAAACAAAAAGTGTGCACAAAGCTAGCTTGAAGACTCAGCGCGCAACGGGCGGAGTTTACTACGTCAACCTCGCGTACTACGACGGGAGGGCCAATTTCTTCCCTCCCGTAATAATCAAACATCAGGCCTTTCCCTGCTGTTGCTGCTGCTGCTGCTGCTGTTGCTGGTGACCGTTTCCGGATGTATCGGAAATCATAAATCCATATGTACGTATGTAGACTTATATATATACAGTAGTGCTTGGTACATATACCAATACGTACCCATACTTCTTCCACTAATCAGCGAATCCTCGATCCGCCCCCTCGTTCTGTGTGTGTGTGTGTGTCCCCTGCGGGCAAGCGAACTCATAGTGGTAACCACGCGTTTGCCACTGACCCTCCACTATGGACGGCCCATACCCGAGGAATAAGGAGGAGGAGGCAAACCTGTCAACGCAATATGTAATGTAGTGGGTGCTTCCGCTTTTCCGTATGGCGCGCGATATCAGGCAAGATCAATCCTACTTAGTTTCACCCACTTGACAGTTTATTTGCATTTACCCCCGACGAGAGAAGCGCTTTGTGCGGCGCTGAGATCATTATTTCGTAGGAGCTTATACACACATCGCGAATACCACACACAGAGCTGCTGCTTCAGGTCCACGCGGGATATATTACGATTTATCGACAGAGTCGCCGATACCACTCTCCTCAGGTAAGCAAGAAGGATGAATGTGCCTTTTTTATAGGGCAGGATGGTTCGGTGAGAAAAAATTGATTATGCGGAATTTCGAGGCTGCGTCAGTGTTCTGATTCCTTGGGCTCGAGCTGTGTCTTTCTCATGATTGGCTGCCTATCTCTCTGTTTGTCTGTCTGTTTGTCTGTCTGTCTGTTTGTTTGTTTGTTTGTCTTGCTGTCTGTTTGTCTGTCTCGCTGTCTCTCAGTCTCTCTGTCTGCCTCTCTGCCTGTCTCTCTGTCCGTCTCTCTACCGCTTTATTCGTCTGCCTGTCTGCATATTCATCTCCTTTTAGGAACAAGAAGTAGAGGAAAATTGACAAATAAAAGAGTACTCAGTCACAATACAACGGATTCCCAATCACCTCACGCAAATAGTCCTAGGACACCGTGCGCGCGCGAGTGACGCGACGGGGAGCGCAAATAAAAATCCGATAAGCTCTACGCGTCTTTATGCAGTAGTACTCGGTAATTTAATAGAATTTGAAATAGTTCCCTTTGCGGTAATTTCGTATACATACGTTAGGCACTTCCTATAACGGCTACGGTTGTATATATAATATTATTGCCTACCAGTATAGACCTACAACTGAAAGCTCAGTACATACATAAGCGGTACTTCGCATAGGTTTTCCGGACTTGTCGCGCAAAGACCAGCCAGTCTACATACAGCATCTTAACTGTTGAGGTCAGGGTTTGACGCTTCAAGACGGGCTGCGGTAGACATCCCCCCATTGCTCACACACACACACACACACACACACAGACACACACAGACACACACAGTATATAACGTCATTATAAAGGAAATGCGAAAAGATTGAGGAGCATACACCCTCGCTCTCTATCCGTCCACTCCCTCCCCCCCCCCTGTATGAATGTGATCAAGGCTGATAGACATTTTTTGTTAGGTGATTAGACGTGCTTGCTGAGGCCCGGAAATGTTGGCCTCTTGATCACGGAAGTCATTTGCCCGTTTACACGTCTGCCTGTCTCAGCCTTGTCGATGTGTCTGCAGAATCTCTAATGTACTACGCACGTACTACTACCCTGTGGACCTCACTTTCTTCCCCTCCTTTAAAAAAAAGAAATTCTGGGGCTTCATAGAAAAATTGTTTTGAAAATATAACGCAGCAAGAATATTTTCAAAAATCTTGCAATATAAATTGTCCCAACATGGAGCGAGGAGACTTCTGTAAAGCGATTAAGAGTTTACATGTATTTAACACCTGGACAATATTCCTGAGGGATAACGCGCACCGTTTCATCTTGAGGAAGCAATTTTGAGACACCTTTCGGGGCCTGGGTTGTATCAACCATTCGATTGCCTGTAATGTAATTTGCGGTTTCTCAGTGTTGATTCAAGTGCGCCGCGGTCTTGTTGTTTGTACCTCTCCCCGGTGTCTTAAAATTTGATGAGGATGACGGGAATTCCCAGGTGGTGTGACATGTCAAAAATAAGAAACAGAACTGCTTGCATAAAAATACCTGATTCGGAGCTTTGGTTACCTGTGGTCTGGAGACGTATTCAGACTCTGGAATTGTCGACTTTAACCGCATCAGAGATGGATAGTGACGTTGTCTGCCGAGAGAAATCTAACAAAATTGACTTTCTTTTCCATAAACTTCACCCTCGACCGTGTCAGAATTAACTCGTCTCCGCAAACGTTTACAATACCAAAATTATTACACCCCTTTCTATAATTTGAGCTTGTGCAATGGAAATGACTGACAACCATCTTTCTGAAAACGACAACGCCCACTCAATAGGGTGGCTACAATGGGAAAGCTTTTATACCGACTGGATGGGCTAGTTTTATTTCTTCTTCGAAATTATAGTAACTGCGAGGCAGGCTCATGACTGGCACGCATAGTCTACTACCTACATAAAAAAGGTTGTATTATTTATTTATATAAGTTATATATATATGAGTTAGATAGTTAGTTAAATAAGTTATATATTGATATGAATATGTATCTCATTTTTCATCGAGAGTTCTCCTAAATTAGCATACTACTACTAACATACTATTATATAAATAAATATATATATATTATATAAATAAATATGTAC
>LRSR01000932.1:0-11214 GCA_001579985.1 Hypsibius dujardini
ATGTTTTGTCTGCTGATTTGTTGCACTCTCGCAAATGGAACTTTCCTGACATCGGCTGATAACTTTGCGTCAGAGAGTCTGTTTAAGTGAAATACCCCAAGCTGACTATGCGGCGTGGAAATTGTTATGTGGTGCACGTACACAAGGCGTGAAATTCGCGATGTCACGTTAACTCTCAATGCAAAACTATCAAGGAAAATTTCGTTATCTTACCGAGGCACCAGGCGCTAATGGTCAGTTTAACGTGATCAAATGCAGCGAGGAATCACTGAGAACTCTTTTCTAAAATTGAGAGTGTTTGCATTTTTAATTTCCAGTTTTTTCGATAAAGTACGCTTCCCTTCGTTTTACATTTCGCGAACGTCATGCGAGGAATCAATAAATCAGGACAATTAAATAACAGACCGTAAGATGATGATAACTGGTTCCGATTCCAACCAAAATCACTTCCTCTGCACGTGAAAAAAACGTGGTTTCATGTCGACCATCAAATGCCTTTGTACGGTTGTGCGAGACGTTTCTCTCAAATTAACCGACTAGGTCGAAGCCGTTAATTACAAGAAGAGATGCATGGCCTTGGGCATGTCTGAAATATGAAACAACAGTCTTTCGATTCAGTCATTACACGACCTAACACATCGCCTCTCATTGTCTTTCAAGACGAGACAATCAATATCATATCCATTTATAAAAGGCGACAAATGAAATTCTAAACCGTCTCTCACCATTCTGCAAAAACAAATTTATGTATGACGCGTGGTCTTTTAATCTACGAGTAACAATTTTCTGCTGAATCCTTTTGAATATCCTACGCTGCTCAAATGAAGGCTACGACAAATTGGGTAACGGGGGCTAAACGCTTCCTTTACTGGCATTACCACGATACGCATTTCGCTCGCACGGAAAAGCAATTGGCGCAGGAAAAGTATTCTCGGACTTGTATTTTTTAAATGAAACTTAATTATTATTCCGAATTGATTCTCTGTAGCTGGAACATTTCGATCTCGTTATAGATGGCTCATTCCAAAACTGGTCCCCTTCAACCGATGGTATCTAATGCCGGCGTCTTTCCTAATTGAAGTGGGTGGCATGATACAATGAATGGGGCGTATAATTTTTTTTATTTGAAATTGAACAATCCTTTGTTTAACATCAGACATGCTGTGGATCAATCTACGCGTGGAGCGGCTACAATTTGCCCATAGAAGCGAAGCTCTATGGACTAAACGGGGGCATTGACCGCGCAATCGGTAAGTTATCTCGCCCTAGCAGTTCGAAAATGCAGTTATAAATACTGTTTTATCTACTTCTGTTTGTTTTTTTCGAATCGATCCAATCGAATTATTTGTCAGTAATACAGAGAAATTTTAATAGCTGAAAGGTTGTTTTTTTTGCAGTAAAAATGACGTAAAAAATAAAGAGTCAATACTTAAACTATTTATTCTCTTTTGTACCTAGTGGTCAATGTTTTCTACGTTGCCGTCTGCGTCTTCGCCATCACCGCTGCAATTCTAGGACCATGGTTGGAGCGCATAGGCCCGCTGAAATCTGAGCAACTGGCTGCAACCCTTTTCTTTGTCGGAAATTTGTTAACGGCTCTAGGAGCTTATTGCAACAGCCTGACGTGCATCTACATCGGGTATGGGATATTCAGTGGGGCAGGCATTGGGATCGGCTCTGTCGCTCCCATTGGTCCCTTACAGACATGGTTTCCGGAATCCCGAGGCTCAGCAGCTGGACTGGCGCTCTGCGGCTACGGAGCGGGCTCAATAGTCGCTTCGTACGTTCAGGCAGGTAAAGTGACCTTTCAGATTTAGCAGATTGAGGGTACCCTTAACCACAAACGGGTCAGGCTCAATTGATTTGGAAAGAGGCATCACCAGTTTTTTCAGTCACGGCAAGTTTGAAAGTACCCAGATTGAATTTTTCTGAGATTTCGACTGCAGCCATTAAACTGATAAGGACCAGAAAATTAGAATTCATTTTCGGCGCCGTATTTCACGAAAGATGTTTTTCAGTTTCCCCATCACCAAATCTGGAATTAACATTTGGGCAATGGCGTGTTAATATAGGGAAGCCCATAAAGCGAAAGTTGTAGCTGACGAAAAAAGGAACTGAATATTTGCGTTTAACTTATGGGGATGCACGCCCTTCAGAAGCCACGCCCTGATTTATAACTGAAACTAGGCTTTTTCGGTTTAGTTTCAGTTTAATGGCCTAACGTCGCTCTGCATCCTGGGAAAACCCCCTGCTCAAGGGCAGCGACATTACTTAAAAGTATCAACAAAAAATAAATTGACAAAAATTAAAGCTAAAGAAAAAGTGAGAAAACTCTTATACGGTGAGGTATATGTAAATAGAGTAGCGAGCAGGAATAAGATCCCGTCCGGAGAGAACGCAACGCCAATTTATTTTATGGATAGCAGTAGAAATAAAAGAGGCAGAGAGGCATATAATTTCCGCGTTAATGGCTGAACGTTTCATATCCGAGTGACGAGATCAACGAACGATCCGTCCAAAGTCTTCAGTGTCCTTCCGTCTACAGATAAAGAGATCCGCTTTGTTTGAATTGGCCGTGGGTGGGACAACTGGCGTTTCCGATGTTACGGGTATTGCCTGCACAAGAACAACCGGCAGCAACAGGAACGTAAGGTTCAAACTAGGTCTCACCAAGAGGAATAATGTTGTAGATGAACCTGTAGGCCAGAATGAGGGAAACTTGAACCAGGGGCTTCCATCCAAGCTGCAGCAGGCAGTGATAGGAGATTTGGCGACTTTGCTACACGTACAAGCATAAAAAACTCATTTAGTGGTCAGTTTTGAAGCATGTACCTGTGTACTTGCGTACCCAGGTACAACTAATTAGGCACAGAAAGCCAGCTTCTTTGATATGGTGTACATATAAAAGAGGCTGTACCTACTTAATTATGTACCTAGGTACTAAGATGCTATGACACCAGCTGCTATTCTGCAATGTACCTGTATTAGAATGTATTAGAATGACTGTACCTATGTACCTATGTACTTATGTACTAAGGCACTAATATTTCAGGTACTCAGATGCTATGACGCCAGCTTCTATTTTGCAATGTACCTATCCGACAGGCTGTACCTATGTGCTTATGTAGCTAGGTACTGGCATACCTATGTGCTACTGTATTCTGATATCACTTGCTGTAGGATGATAAACCTGTTTGAATAGCTGTACTCATATTTTTATGTACTTAGATACTCGTATATTTATATGGAATGGTTCACGTTTCTGCTTCGTTCGAACAAAGTGCCTGTCCCAAACTTTGAAATTCCGCCAAAAATGTGTTTGTAACTAGACTGGTAAACTAAATTTTTGTAATTATGATACTGCAATCTCACAATTATAACGACTGGTTTAACTCCGCATACGTCACATGCATTTTGTGATTTGTGAGCGGGCGCAAGCACATGAACATGCAGTGAGACACGACCGAGGTGAAAAACACAGTTATGATAGTGAAGTTATAGATAGTGAGGCTACTATTGAAAATAGACCTCAAAATTGTTTTTGGGGTCATCTTTGAAAACTGAAACAGACGCCCAGCAGTCAGTTTAATTGGTTAGCACAAGGACTATTTAAAATAGTCTGATTGTAAAAAATTATTTAAGCAGCTAAATCAATGAAAATAGAATCTGCAGAGCGCATTCCACTTTGCAATAATTTTTATTAACCATGGGAAAGAAAAACTAAATGTTTGAGATGGTGCAACCAAACTATCAATTGTAAAATTAGCCGCCATTTTAGCTTGATTTTGTTTCCTTGAAACAATTGAAAACATTTAAACCACACAATTTTTCTCGTTTGGTTTATAAGGTGGATAAAAGTTTTTAAAAAAAAAGCTAATTGTTCAACGTATCAGCTTCAAATCTGCAACCAGAGTTAAGGTAATAATATTAAAATGGAATTACGAAGGTAGTGACCATTTGATGTAGGAACAAAGGTCAAGGTGATCCTGAACTAATCAGTCAGCGCGCACTTGTAACCGGCAAACGCGTTTCGTGAAACTGGAAACCATGAAACGCGTTTGTCGGCTATACGTGCTTCACTGGTTTCTAAGTACACAGGCACACCGTACCGGCTTTGAGGAAATATGGTAATGGCAAAACTAGAGGCTGCCGATTTATTTCCAGCGCAGGCTTGCTTTACCCAAATTTTTCAAATTTTAACTAGAATGGAGATACTAATTCACTAAATATTTGGCGTTTAAAATTCACTCCATGTTTCAATCCAAATTTAAAATCAAACTTTTTGCTTAAAACACTATTCACTGGATATAAAGGGAACTGCTGGTTTGCCATAATGAAAAATTACCGCATTTCTTCAGTATTGGAGTCGTAATGAATTTCAACTGTGTAACATATAACCTTATTATTTTATAACCTTTGTAAGTTTTCCCCTAAACTAACTACTGCAAATCAATTGGGAAAGCTGCTCCAGACATAATCGGCGCCGTGAAATAAATAAAAAAATTACCAATTTCATTTCCCCGATTCGAAGGATGGCCGAGCCAGAATTATTAATAGATGCGTCTCCTTATTTTAAAGAAATCTTAGAGAACCCTAGTACCTTAAACATAAGTACATAGATAAAGCCTGCGGGATAGGTACATTGCAAAATAGAAGCTGGCGTCATAGCATCTGAGTACCTAAAATATTAGTACCTTAGTACATAAGTACATAGGTACATTGCAGAATAGCAGCTGGTCTCATAGCATCTTAGTACCTAAGACATATGTACCTAGGTACATAAGTACATAGGTAGAACCCTTCTGATAGGTATCAATGTTTAGAATAATCATATATCGTTTTACCTATGTCTCTTTGTACCTAGGTACATAAGTACACAGGTACATAAGTACAAACCAGGTCGCGCGACTTTTTTAAGCTTGCTGTAAAACTGACCAGTAGTCACCGTCAGGGGACTTAAGTTCAGAGTACCGAGGTACAGCTTCATGCAATCCTCCAGTTCGTTGATTAGAGTCAATAACTCAGTTTTTGCAGTACAGAACAGTAGTCTATCATAGGCATGACAAGGCATCGAAACAAAACGATCCGCGCCTGTTATCTCTGCCGAAATAACGCCGTGAGGTAACAAGTTCGCTGGCGCGCCTTTACTGCTACTTTAAGGTGTTC
Organism: Hypsibius dujardini; assembly: GCA_001579985.1. Lineage (NCBI taxonomy): Eukaryota > Metazoa > Tardigrada > Eutardigrada > Parachela > Hypsibiidae > Hypsibius > Hypsibius dujardini. Next base: position 5,167 of record LRSR01000932.1, read on the forward strand.
GGTTTCCAGATCAGATATCAGTCTAGGTGAATTCAAAAGTATTTTGTCGAGCTGGCTTATGGTATGGCGATACCGTCGAGATGATACTGGTGGACTGCAGGTGATCGCATGGCTGAGAAACGGACATGAGAAGACTTCTCGGGGCCAAAGAAGACCGAAAGATTTTTTCCATCCAGCTGGGAAACAGCATGGTGTGACGCATGCGTTGTAGAGAATGGTCAATAGTTGGACGAGGGCAACTCCACACTCCCTCATCAGCCGATACGGGATCTGTAATAGTACGCTTAATTTGGTCACATCCAGGCACTTCAGACTTTTCCTGACATCATTCTCCGTGAAACAGACGGAGAGCTGATTCATAGGCTAGAAAAAAACCCTGGGCAGCAATTGTGGACGCATGACTGTTGGCAGTCGGAAAAAAATTAATGTTGTCGGTTGGCTTAGTCCAAATCTGCCAAAGCAAAAGAATCGTCAGCAAGACTTTTCAAAGGAGGAACTGTCTCAACGTCAACTGATGACCTAACAAATCCCCAAAACTTCTGTGAGTCGCTTCCCTTCGAGAATCAGACTGACAGAACGGAGTTTCTTGAAAGCGACATTGCGCCGGCGGATGACGTTTTTGACTTTAGACGGATGGTCGCACTGCCATGTTGCAGCCTGATGGAAGTCAGCCGGTAAAAATGATTCGCTGTGTTGGGAATGGTGTTTTCAATCACACCCGCTTGATCGGTGAGGTCGTCTGGCAAGGCGTCTGTTCCAGTCGATATCCGACAACACGCGTTGAAAGGCCGCAGTTTTGTTCCGGTCGAAATCCGTTTTTGTCTGGTCGGCAATTTCGGACGCCAAAAAGGCACTGCGGTAGTCAGACTGATGTCGATGTGGTCGCAGGAGGCTGCTGGTAGTGCCTCTGGCCCAACTGAAACGAAAGCAAGATTTTGAGGGATAAACACTAGATCAAGTGTATTAGCAAGGTGGTGGGAAAACGAAAAACTTGTTTAAATTCGAATTCGAGACAATTACAATTTATTTCAGCATTATGATTTTTATTTTCAGTTTTTTTTAATACAATTTCAGAAGAAATGTTTTTCACTGATCGTCAGAAGTATGAATTTGCTTCACTACATTAAACTTGGGGAAAACGTTATAATGGGTGTCCTTTCGACGTGTCGAAAAAATGTTGCCATATGATTGCTCGAAAAAAGTACGCACAAGCGTTTTAAGTTCACTTTTCCGAGAGAGAATTATCGGGGGATTTATAAAAGACTTGCGTCGGATGAAAGTCCTAAAATGACAGCGTTGGGAAGAATACAGTGCAATATCGTGCTTAGATTGATCAGACTTGTGAGACTGCAGCTCTCAATTGATTTTGTTGAGTCCGTGATCCAGAATTCATTTTCGAGTTGACGAAATCTTGGCTTCCACCCGAAAATGTTTCCTAGAAGCTGGGCTTGTTGTATTATTTTTTTGGGCTATCGGTTTGGACTAAAACCTTTCGTTGCCTCTAAGCGATGCGGGAGACAGTAATGACAACCTTGTCGACCACTACCAGCTTAACCAAGAACAATAGTACTTGATATTCGATATTTGTTTGATATTTGATATTTGATATTTGTTTCCTAATTTTAGAAGTTTAACTTTCGTTACCGAACTGTCTGTGGTACACCAAGCAAGACTAAAGCGTCAAACAAAGAAATCGCACTATTCCGGGCCAATTTTCAGTTCATCGTCTAACTTTAGACACTTGGAAAGCGGACATGTGGGAAGTCTTCAAAAAAGTCCGCAATTTTTTTTCATTTTGCCAGTAGACGGGTTGAATTTATTTCGTGCCTTAAGGGTAAGCTGCAAGTCGGTACGTTTTGGTTCTCAAACATGTTACCTGCGAAACGGTGCCTCTAACTATTCTTATTATATTTTCGCCAAATCGGTAGGTGAAATCTTTAGTAAAACGAAAGCCACATCTCAGTTTATTCGAAAGGAAAGGACTAGTTCATACCATCTAATGTTAAGTATACTAAGATTCTAGCATTCAACGACCTTAATTCTTTCTTTCAAATGTGATTTAAATATTATTTCCTTCTTCATAGTTCAATATTTATTTATAAACGGAGAACGAAATAGAGCTGAAAAAATGAACCTTGGCTCTGTGTCTCCGCCAGTTTCACTCGCGTTAAAAACTTCCACCAGAAGTAAGCTTTTTTTATGAATTTCCTTGTTCGTCCAGTGTAAGATTGGTACAGTTTGATTACAGCTGTCTTATTCTCAAGTAGATCAATTATTGTCTAGCCATCTTGAGATTCAGTTGTTCTAATTATATTGTTCTACTTATATTTACAGAGTTGATCGGCCGAGACTATCCAAAAACGGGACAGACAGACCTTGGCATCCCATTGACCTTCGTTATACTCGGATCCGCTTACTTTGTCATCATGTGCCTATTTTCCTTGGTACTTCGAATGCCACCACCTGGTTATGCTGGGCCAATACCGAGCATGGTTAGACATCATACGCAACGAGGTGTTCCTAACGGAAAAAAGTTTGATCGGACAACACGTTTGCCGATCGAGTCGAAGCAGTTGGACAGTGCATTGGTACCGGCACCGCAGCCGGCCAGACCGGAATGCGTCGAAATGACGTTGGTGGAGTCGCTGAAATCGATTCAGTTCTGGATGATCGTAAGTTTAACGGGATAATACGAACCATGCGGCGTGAGTTAACAAGGAAAGTATATTTAATCTTCAACTGGACTACAACCGAGTTGCCTTTTCAACTCAATCGTCTCCCAGTTATTTTGAAAGTCACCAGAGAATCAGTTGGTGTTAGTTTACAATGACAATTTCTATTTGAGATGAATATAAAAATATATTTCATTTTCTCGATGAAATTAAAAGGGATACATTTTAAATAATTACGTTTCGTTTAAGAAAACAGTATTGGACCTCTTGATCAAAATAATTTGCAGATCTAAACGCCAGAAGAAATTTCGATATTGCTCAGAGAAGCATCGCCAGAAGGTATCCAACCTCTTGACTGACCGGGCTCGAATCGAACCGACTAGCAATTGGTGATGGGCGCAGCCAAATTATCCAAGAATCTATGGGCGTCAGGAGTGGGCGTCGCGGAATACGGACCCACTCAAGCAATCAATGTATCCTTTATCTAGAAATTTGATATTTTAAAGAATATTCAAAATACATTTGTACAGCATTAACTGGTCTAAAATAAACCATCTCTTTGACTTTTTGTGAATCGGCTCGCTAGAAGACTGACGTAACACAAAGTTTTACGATTTGAATATGCGGAATTGGCGTGGGAATTACTTTACTGCTTTCTTTTTATAAGCCAAATATCCATAGGATGTGTTACGGTTTACATACCGGACATTTTGTTTATTTCATTTTATTTTTTAGCGGGATGGGGGGGGGAAGGGTAAAATTTGATAATACCGGAAAAGATGTATAAAAGTAAGAATTAAGTGTACACATGCCGTGATACTCAATTCGATCCATACGCTGGAGTTGTTTGTGGAGTGATTGAGATCTCAATCAAACCCAGTGGCGCGCCGAGGGGGGGTGATTCGTTGATCTACAACCCCCCTCGAAAGTCAAAAAAGTGCCCCAAGGGTCCCCCATTAGAGAAAAAGACTATGATTGAGAATTGTCATGCAATACTCCCCCCTTACGTTCTATCGGAAATATTTCGGATACAATAAAAAACACCCCCCTCAAACCAAAGCTCGGCGCGCCACTGATCAAACCTGCTGTCACGTATACACCATCGCAATCCATCCCACTGTGGGGCAGGCTGGGATGACCTGAGGAGGGGGGGCGGTGAGCAATCCTGTTAACTCAATAAATTGTATTAATATCTGAAGGGGTGGGCATTGCAATATTCATTCCTGAGGGGTCTGAAGTTACCATACTGTCACCACCATCACCGATATACTTGGTATGCATTACAAGACTTCACGCCTTCCTGATTCAATTTGTATTGAACCCCTAATTTGAAAATTGTTGAGTCAATCTGTGAGAACTATTGCGTCAATTAAATTCGATTAAATTCGATTTAATTAAAGCCGATTCAATAAATTGACCTATGACCGCATTTTTATGGAGGAACGCTAATTCAAAAATGTTGTATATAAGAACTAATTTCATAACGGATTCCAGGTAGATTGAATTGATGCTCACTCACAGAACGGGATAATTCTTCATACATATTTTACAAATAACGCATGACAGCTCACTAATTTTATTATTACCAATTTAGAAACAGTATCCGTTTCATTTAGTACATTTGAATTGAAGTAATACCGACACGCTTAGCTGATATTTGTTTGCATTATTCATTTTAGTATTTCATGTTTATCGGAGCGGTGCTTGCGGGGCTCCTGATCCTGTCCAAGATCCAAACCATTATCCAAAATCAGTTGGGCGGCTCGCCCCAAGACGCTGTCAAGATGAATGCTGTCCTGGGCGGAGTAAGCATACATATAAATATTCATCAAACGGTAATATGATTTTCTAACTTCCGTTGGTTTTTTGGCAAAAAGCTCAACTTATTGGGACGTCTACTTTTGCCGCTGTCGTCTGATCTGCTGAAAACGCACAAGCTCATCTACGGCATTTCTCTGGCTGTACAAGCAGTCTGCGTCGGATTCCTTCCAACGGCTCTGCACGCAGGAAACTACAGCGGAACATTGGCATGCATTTTCATCATTTGCTTCTTCTGTAAGATTTGGTTGATCATATTCTTAATTCAGATTGCGGTACCAATAGGGAGTTTTAACCTCGAGCATTGTGGTCAGAAAGTTGGTTGTGCCAAGACGGTATGGGGAATTTTATTTTGTTTAAGTATAAGTTTGTTTCTGTAGGTCACTGATTAAATAAACTGGCATCTCCTGTAAGCTGATCTAACTTAATGTATATTTTCTGATAAGTTTGTTGCCTTCTAAACCGACCATATCTCGCTCTAAGTTGGGCCTTTTAACCACCCGCGACAATTAAAATATATTGTATATTGTACATATAGTATAGTATTGTTCTGAAAGCAACAATAGCATTTTTAGATTTCAAGATTTTATTGTAATTAACGCGATTCGCATAGTCTGTTGATTGGAGATAAAGAAATCAAGATATAGTGTGACGCAGACTTCACAACAACAAAAACCGCTTGAAAAGGAAATTAGGTGCAGACTAAGAGTCTGAAATCAGTTTTTGATCCTAACATGCACGGTAATTGTGTACATGTAAAAGAATTTCTTCCTGCTAATTTGCTGACTTAAACATCTGCCATCTACAAAACCTTCTTTTTAGATTGCTTAAAATCTCCATGGCCGTTCTGCACAAGTTCTCAAAAACATTGTTTAATGCGTGCGAAATTAGGTTGGATCAATTCGAAAAAAAAATTCTGGACATAACTATCTCACACGTGCATTAAATAAATATCGACCGTTTTCCAGAACTCTTGAGTTGCTACAGTATTTTTTGCATCGTCATCTGTTTGATGGATTATTGAAAATATAATTAAAGCCGGATTTTACTCGTTGGAGGTAACTGTTTGTTTCTATTGCCGGTCACTTATTTGCGTACCAAGGGTTAACTGGTTAAATGCTCTAATGTCTGCTGGTTCTCATAACGGTGTGGTTTCAGACGGTGGGAGCCTTGGAATGATGCCAGCCTTCCTAGCGGATCAGTTTGGCGCCAGCATCGTCGGTACGTTTATAATCTGCTTAAATGCCTTTTACTCACTTGGGAACGTTTTCAGCTGTCGAATTCAGAACCGTTCCAAAATATTTTTTTTATTCAGATCTAATTTAGTAATGAATATAAAAATTTATTTTGCCGGTCAAGCTAAAAAAACTTTTTGTCGGTGAATTTTCAAAGTTGGCAGTTGTCTCAATAGACTTGCTGCTGCGTACCGTCAATTGATTGTTTGATTGAAATTGTGGGCAGACTGTTAGGTTGATTGTTGATTGATTGGCGTTTATTTTTTCATAATGGTTTGGCTAGTCATTGATTGCTTGATTACGTTCTTTAGCATCGTCATTCA
>LRSR01000936.1:0-34630 GCA_001579985.1 Hypsibius dujardini
CTGTGTCTGTGTCTGTGTCTGTGTCTGTGTCTGTGTCTGTGTCTGTGTCTGTGTCTGTGTCTGTGTCTGTGTTTTTGCCTGTGTCTGTCCATTATTTTGTTGGCCATACACAAAGAAACACCCGCGCCATCTACATACCACCTTCAGCTGATGAGTAATAATGTTACGTGAACGTTGAACTTGCTTCCGTTCTCAAACCATCCGCGAACCTGTCAAACAACATTCCTCAGCGATCCTTCACCTATATTAAAAGCTCTTTTACCTGCCCAAGGCTCGTTTCTTCCATGTCAAGCCGAGCTAAGCGATGGATGATTCATCCCGGGAAATTCGATCGCAGACGACTTTCGATCATCACTTTGCCACTCACTTGTCTGCCTTTAAACCGTCCGCAGCATTTTTCCAGTCAGTATCATGCACAGGTGGATGAACGAGGAACCGATCGACCTTCGTGCTCTCTATACTCACCGATTAGAAGTTCAAACACACCACACAAACTAAACATTCGTGTCACAGAGACTTTTTCCTGATTCTTCCTCCTTCTAACGCGTTTGAAGTTCGTATTTTTATTCCGCCTGTAAAAGTCAGCAAACTCGTGGCATCAATTTTATTCTCCAGTTTCCCCAAAAAAATTCGATCATTCTGAATTGCCAAATTGTTTTTAATCCATCTGACTTGTAAACTGTTTATTTTTCATTTACTTCAGTCGTTAGCGCGACCGCTGACCACACGAAATTCACAACGCACCGACATTGTGTGCAACGCACTTTCGTATCGCGCACTGCACACTTCTTGGCGCGCATTGCGCATGGCACACACACTCATCAGCATTTGAGTTTGATTGATTCTGCAGGTGAATTCAACAGGCAAACCACAAGATTACACAGGCTAAGCAAAAATTATTTATTCCGTATTTTTTTTAAAAAATTTTTTTTGCTTGAATCTTCTAAATTTTGGGCATACAAAATTTGCCCATTCATGCGGCGGTTCGTCGGCAATTTTTCGACCTATTCTACCTAGCAGAATGCCCGGCGATTGAGATTATGTCGGACCACCAAGGCGGCAGTGTCTTGAGCACTGCGTGGAATTATTTCGGCGATCTCCTCAAGAAGCGAAAAGGCTCCAACACATCCGCATCCGACCAACGTCGCAGCTCAATGACCACTTCCCACCCCGCTCAGAATTCGCCGCGAAAACCGGCCGTCGGGTCGGCCTTCGATTGGAAAACTTCGAGGACCCTGGAAGAACCCGCGCAAGATTTACAGGTTTGGCTGTTGAATTCGTCAGGTTGATTGATGGATTGAGTGATATTTGCAAGGCTCCCATTTGATTGATTGGTTGATTGACTTGATCCTTGCTAGCTATTAATTTCTATTGATTGATTGGTTGATTGTTAGGATGCCTTACCCAGTCCCGCAGTTCGGACTGTCCTGACGCCGGTGCCTAAGACTCCAGCGCCCGTCGGGCTGTTCTCGACGCGCTACTTTATGGGGCATGCCAAGCGCGGCACGGCGGTCATCATCAACAACAGACATTTCATTCTGAGCCTGGGAATGCCAGAAAGGTGAGAAAATGTCGAAATTATTTTCCTTTATTGCAAAATTCACAGACTGTCATGTTTATCCTAGTTTTTTTTTATTTGATAGAACATAAATATATAAATCGCTCACAGCCTTGCTTTTTAGTAGAAATGTCTTGCTAAAACAAATTCTGAAGATAAACTGACTCACCACGGTTCATCGTCTGTCTGTTCGCTAGATTGATTGATTGATTAATTGCTGGATTGATGAGTGGATTGATTGATTGATTGATTGATTGATGAGTTGATTGATTGATTGCTCTTTTATGATTGGTCTGTTTTGCTTTTTATCGAAGATTTACCTTGTAGCTTTGACTTGAATAAACTTTTTAGACTTTATAAAGTGATAAATTTGATAATTTTTGGAGCTGGCACTTTATTCATAGCATAGAACTTGATCGAACTTGACCGAAACGAAGATTCATTGGTATGTTTGTTTCGCTGTTGATTGATTAATTGATTGATTGCGTTAGATGTCGAAATATATTCATTTATTTTAAAAGTCACAGATTCTGTCACTCTTTTCATTCAATCTTTTTACTTGATATATAAAAAAAATATTTCACCACCACCTTCCTGTGTTAGTTAAAGTCTACCAGAATTATTTGTATGACGGTAAACTGCCACATCTCAATTCCTTACAGTGTCCGTTACCTTGATTGATTGATTGATTGATTATTCTTCGACCATTGTTTGATTTAGCTTTTCATAGTAATTTATGAGAGATTTTCTTTGTGATTGTGAGTTAAATAATCTTTTAAAAGCGCATCAAGTTCCTAAATTTGATGTTCTTGCGGCGGGTACTTTATTCATGGGACGAAATTTGGCTGAAGGGAAGAATTGATTGTTTTTGTTTGCTTCACTGTTGATTGATTGATTGATTGAGAGCCTCGCTTACGTTATTTATAGATTGACGTAGTATTCTATGGCACGATCTAAAACATGGACTGTACTGAGTGTACTGGACTCCTGTACTGGACTCGTGTAATGTACTGAGTGTACTGGACTCCTGTTCTGGACTGTACTGGACTGGACTGGACTGTACTGGACTGGACTGTACTGGAATGTACTGTACTATACTGTAACGAAAAATCGAGCCATTGATTGATTGATTGATTGCGTATACATCTAATTCATGTGAAAAACCAACGCTGGATTGATTGATTGATGTACGATAGATAAACTCCAAGTTAGAGTCCGTTCGGAGTGATACATAACCTTAACTCTTATCCATAAGTCCATGTGACGTCATGTAAAGGGGGGAATTAATTTTGTGATTTCTCGGTGCTATTGGGATGGGTGAAACCTTCTGATTCTCGTTCAGCGTTCTATTTCCTGGGGGGCACTTTTTCATCGTTGGATGGCTGCTCCGCCACATTGCGGAATTTTAAACTGACTGTGTTGTCGTGTTTCTTGTAAAAATCATTGTATGCTTCTAGTGATTTCATATCTGGATTCAAAATAACTAGTAGAGGCAGAAGAATACTGTTGATTTTGAGACATTCAGGAGCTAATTTGGAGGTTATCTATAGTACATCAATCAATCAATCCAGCGTTGGTTTCTCACATGAATTAAATGTATACGCAATCAATCAATCAATCAATGGCTCGATTTTTCGTTACAGTATAGTACAGTACATTCCAGTACAGTCCAGTCCAGTTCAGTACAGTCCAGAACAGGAGTCCAGTACACTCAGTACATTACACGAGTCCAGTACAGGAGTCCAGTACACTCAGTACAGTACACGAGTCCAGTACAGGAGTCCAGTACACTCAGTACAGTCCATGTTTTAGATCGTGCCGTATTCTATTGCGTTTATTCTATTTTATTTAAATTTCAAACACGTTATTTAAACATTACAAGCCGATGGTAAAAATGTCTCTTTTTGAGTTAGGAAGGGAACCGACGAGGACGCCAAAGCCTTATCCGGGGCCTTAAAACTCCTCGGCTTCGAAGTGCTCCAGTACGACAACCTCACCGTCCACAACATGGCTGAAGCCATGAAGTACTTCGCCTCGCTCAATGACAGCGACGTGGACTGCTTCTTGACCGCGGTCCTCACGCACGGCGATGAAGGAGTCCTCTTCGGGACGGATGGGAAGATGTCCATCGATCGCCTTCTCTTACCCTTCAAAGGCAACAAGTGCCTCACCCTGGCTGGAAAACCGAAGATTTTCATCTTCCAAGTACGTGTGAGGCATACAAATTGGAATGAGGAAGCTCTGGAATGTCGATTGTGTTCTGAAACTTTCTCCAATTCATCAATCAAGCAATCAACCATCAGTTCAAACGCTGCGATTTAGCTTAAGCAATCAACCAATCAATCGTAAGTTTAAACGCTCAGATTCAGCTTCAAGCAATCAAATATCAGTTTAATTGCCGAGGTTGAGGCAATCAAGCAATCAAGCATCAGTTTGAACCCTGAGATTAAGCTTGCAGCAATCAATCAATCAATTGGAAGGCTGCCATGTTAAATTCCAGCATCATTCCGTGTTCTTGAATTTCCTCTTTTTCTTCTCTCTTCTTAACTTTGTGACAATAGATGTGTTTGCAGGCCTGTCGCGGGGATAAACTCGACCGCGGAGTGGACCTCGTGCAGGCGGACGACGAGAGCGGCGTTTACAGGCTCCCATCGGAGGCGGACTTTCTCCTGGCCTACTCCACCATCCCCGGATTCTACTCTTGGCGCAACACCGACAACGGCTCGTGGTACATCCAAGCGCTCGCAAAGACCATCCACGTGCATTACGGGGAGAACCGCGAGACCGATCCCCGCTGGGAAGCGAATATGGATTTTGTGAAGCTCCTGACGAGGGTCAACTTTGAAGTCTCCTACTTTTACAAGTCCAACGTGCCGACCAATCCGGAGCTGGACCAGCAGAAGCAGGTGCTTATTGGCTTTTAAATCTTGTGTTTTTGCTTTAACAGCTTAATATGGAATTAAAATTTGAAATATTTCTATTTAAAATTAGAAATATTTTTATTCAAAATTTGAAATATTTTTATTTCAGATTTAAAACCGATTTTTTGAAGCATAATTTTAATATTACAGGTACCGAGCATCGTGTCGATGCTGACGCGGGATTTGTATTTTCCTGCCAAACCGCCGGCGTTGTTGCCGCCGCCCCAGTCAGCCAGTATGGAGTCGTTGTGATCAGCAATCAAGCAATCAAGCAATCAACGGAATGTACTCAACGAAAATTTGGCTCATGGCGGATCTGATTTTTTTAAAAATTCCTGTTGTAGCAATGCAGAATGCTTTCTCGTCCAGACAACGACCTTAGCAGTATGGCCAGATTCGGAACAGGTTGCTCTGCTGCTTGAATGGTTGATTGTCTTGTGGACCTCTTGGGGATATTCCTTTCTGCTCTGTTTTTTTTACCGGCAATATTTTACAGGATATTATTTCCCCTTCTCTTGTGGTTCTCGTTTTCCCGTCTCCGCATTCGTTTCTCTTTTCCCTTGCAATAATCTCTTGCGTCCGCGGAGAAGATGTGATCTACTTTTGAGATTTCCGCTTTTACTGGTGATGGGGAAGATCTTGAAACTGTCTTTTCGTTTTTAGGACCATTAATGAGTTTGTTGTGTAAGTAAGTGGTGATGATGATTCGTTGGCCGTAATGAGATTAAATGAATCATATCAAATGGTGTTCGAGGTGAAATGGCAGGAAGCACTTCAGGCAGGCAGGCAGACAGATAGACAGACAGGCAGACAGACAGACAGACAGACAGACAGTTAACTTCCTTGATACCTTAGCTCAGTCTGAGGCAGGGCTGGACGAATCCTTGTCCAAAGTACAATCTCGCGTAATTTATGGACATACCGACGATCCGACGATACCGTCACACGTCATAATGCATGACGTCTCCCGCTGATTTGAGCATGTGTTGTGCGAGTGATACACCGTCCTCAGCGGCATTTACCACAACAGTCAGTTCTTAAGCGAAGGCAGATTCAGCACCGGCACATTATAGATGGAGCTGCGCCGCATTGCTGGGAGCAGCAGGGGTCTTTCGCCGAAAAGTCTCACCTAATGTCCGGGCACAGCTTCTACGTTCGAATTCCGTTGCTGAAATGTCAGAGGTCCGGTAAGATCGCATCGAAGTGAGAGAAAATTTTAGTGAATAAGAAGTATTTTCTAGAAGCGGCAATCGTCAAAAGAACTCAGCAAACTTATCGCGACTTCTCGAATTCATTTTCAAGAGGAATGGCGCTGATTAAAGCCGTGTTTTTCTCCTTCTGTCTTCTCCTTCTAATTGGAAATGTATTTTCAGCTGGACATGGTAAGGAATTCGCAGATCACAATTCATGAAAGACTTCTTTCTCTTTTTTCAGTTTATTTTTAATTTTAATTTTTGTCGCGTAAAACAAATAAATCAATTTCCAATTGATTTGCAACTTTTGATCGAGTTACTTTAATTAACTAATTTATTTTATGTTTCTTTGAGTGTTTTTATATTTCAGTCACTGGTCGATTAAATTAAAACAAATTAAATAATCGTCTTCAAAAGTTTAATCAATTGGGTTTTTTGTTGTTGTAATATTAATTTTTTTCTTATGTGGTAAATATATTAACCGTTTTCCAGCTCGGGATCGCCCGGTTCGCAACCGAGATCAGGATCTATGTGAAGTAAGGCAAAATTTGCATTCAAATCAGCATAACGAAAAACTGTCTAATCAACTAATCAATCAATCAATCAATCAATCACTCAATCAATCAATCAATCACTCAATCATTAATTAATTAATCAATCAATCAATCAATCAATCAATCTGTCAATTGGTCAATCAATCATTGATCAATCAATTATTCAATCAATCAGTCATTCAATCAATCAATTGATCAATCAATCAATCATTACGTCAATTAATTAATCAATTAATCAATCAATCAATCATTACGTCAATTGATTAATCAATTAATCAATCAACCAGTCAATCAATCAATCAATTAATCAATCAATCAATCGGTCAATTAATTTTCACTGTCTATTTTAGCACCATCGAGTTAACGGGCCTTTGAAGGTGTGTGAGCCGAACGCGAAGAGCGTCTGCGATCGGGATCGTGACTGCGCTAACACCGAATTCTGCTGCTACGACGGATGTCGCAGGATTTGTCGAGTGCAAACCTTTTAAAAAGCGTGCTGTTTCATTTCCTGCGATTAGCCCATGTTACGAAAAAGTATATCACGTCTTAGTTCTTTCAATCAGGTTTTTTTTGCTATTCCGCAATTCCGTCAGTAGTTACAATATGCCTGTTCTGGCGTAAAAACAAGTCGATAATGATTTTTATCTCCAAACATTCCCTACCTATCCCCAAACCTTCCCCCAGCAAATACCTTTTTCCAGATGATGAAATTTAAACAAATTTCGCGCGTAATGAAAAACATTACCATAACTTCCTATAGGAAGTTATGACTTTCATATATTTTACTGCTGACTGAGTTAAACATTGCCAAATGCTCAAATTAATCTCCTACTACTCTTAATTCCCTAATATTTTGTTGGTGGATATGTGGAATTCTAGTACAAACGAATTTGTAGTATGTTCAAAATTGAACACCTACATGATTAATTAGCTAATAATGTTTCTGGAGTGAGCATTGTGTATGTGTGTGTAACACACCATTTTGTTAAGACAGAAAAAAAACAATGCAAACATTCCATGTGATGACAGTGAAACAGATAATCAAAACGTCAACGTAACCACTGCTCAAACTAACTCCATGATGAAAATTGAAAAGTCACCTATATGAAGTTGAAACAGTCAACTGTTTACATCTAACTCAATACAATATATAACTTGTTTGTTGATGTGGTTACTCTTTACTCCTAGTTCAAGCGAATGGTTGCTATCATCGGTGAATGGTCCAAAAGGTTTCTTCGTCCTTCCTCCGTAAGTTTGTACAGGGATGTGTAACGGCCATGCTCAGTCTCGTAGAGCTTTGCCAGTAACTTCCATCCTATCGGTTCCCAACTCGGCTCAGCTTCTTCAACCTCTTCAGCAGCCCTTTCCGCGGCTCTTCGGGCCTCTTGCAGCTCGGCTCCGTTGTCCCTTTCCTCATCGAGTGTGACTTTCCATATTCTCGACCGCTCTGATAACGGGAACACTTCCTTTACATTGACACCATCGACGAACATATTATCAGGTCTCTCTGTTGTCGAGTTTGAGTGAAAAGCAATAATCCAGTCAATGTGGGTGCCGTTTAATCTGGAATGGGTAGCTGGAAGATAAAACATGTCGAGAAATTCGTTCTCCCGTACCGTGTTTGATTCCAAGTCGAAATTGAAATCACCTCCAAAGATCACGTCACATTCCACGTTCCACTCGCTCGCAATGAACTTTACCAGATAAATTGCCATTTCACACATGGCTATTTGCTGAGGAATTTCATGCCGTCGGCGCGATCTATCATCCGCTTCCGGCGCCGTCCATGCCGTCTGAGTTGGGCCGTGATAGGATGCAAAGATACAGTCTTTCCCGGATGATCTTTGCTTGAGCTGGACGACCGCAAGTCTGTCCAACACATCTTTCACGGACACTGACGCATGGAGTGTTGTGGGATTAGTCTCTGGGTAATTCACATCTTTCCACATCCAGAATTCATCAGGATCAAAGTCTTCAGCTTTGTAGATGTGAACCTTGTCATCGGTGGAGTCGCGAACCGGATCGAGACAGTTTTTTTTCCACATGACAGCCGATGATGTGCCTGCTTGCCGTATTTTACAAACACATCATAGACACTTTCCAAAGGGTCCTCCAAAGACGGCAGTTTAATATGGTCGACCAGAATTCTATCCTCCTTCCACTGAACTTCCTGCAGCAGAATGACATCCGGATTTTCAATACCCATCACAACGCGTAGAAGGCTTTTGCGGTTTTCTGCGTCATCTGCGTTGGAGGTACCGTGGATGTTCCATGCCATCAGCTTCAGGTTCTCTTCGGCGTTTCGGCGTTTCGGAGCTTCGGCGGTGTTGATGCTCTCCCCCGATGCGAAAGTGAATTTTTGCAACTAAGCTGGATGACTTAGTTTAACCAAAAACTAAGGCAATCGTAGTCATTTTTGCTCAGTTCCGATTATCGATCAGTAGAAACTAAGCAAAAAAGCCAACCCTAGCCCTAACTGTCCTGGTTTGCCTTACGTACCGGTAGGCTCATTGTCAACAATCCTAAACTAGCCTATGTGCGACTGACTTTCCTATCCCGTGCCTTAGTTCGGCTTGTTATGGGTTAGCCTAGTCAGAAAATACCAAAACTGAGGTATTCATCCCTTATTCGAAAGCTCATTGTTGACTAAGAAACATTTAGGCAAATGCACGTGCTCCAAGCCAACCAAGAAACACTTGCGAAAATTTTCAACGGCTCAAAAACCATTTCGGGGTCTTCCTGCAAAAACAATCTTTTCCTTCCCTGCCTTCCGTCCTCTCATGGCTTCTGTGATTTTAAAAGGTATGAGACTTCTCTTTTTTCTATCGGCGATGATATCTTAGATGGAAGGTTTTTGTTGAAGACTATTTCAAATATTATTTTATTATTCACTTACTGTATCAGCCCATCATTACCAAGATTGTCTTTCTCCCCACAGGTGAAAGTCGATCCCATCCGAGCGTACCTTTTTTATCTTTTCGGCTTCTTCCACAGCCATTTCGTTCAAAGCTAGTTGTTTCCTAACCAGCAGACAGTATTGCGCTTTCGTATTCTATTATAAGTGCTGCGAAGGTTGTTGCTTTCGCTATACTTTCTGAGAATCGTTATTTTTTGTCCTGTTTTATGTACGTAGCTAAATTAAATTCAGTAGATTGATTGATTGGTTGTCGCTAGTTTTGTGCGAAGTTTTTTGCGAAGTGCGAAGTTTTGCTTGGTTGGGAATAGGCTACGAGGCTAGTCGGAACTAAGGCAGTTTGGGATAGTTGACTAGGCTAAATTAAGGTAGCGCTGAGTATTCCTCGATGTGGGTTATAACATTGACTGAGCATCAGCGCTAAGCCAGTGAGAACTCAGCTAAGGTACGCCGATAAGCCCATTTTGGCTTAGCGCTGAGGTTCATCTTTCGCATCAGGCCCTGAGCTTATTGTAAGACATTTTGGACCAGTTCATCCGATTAGCCATTCTTCCACTAGGTTATTGGTGTCGTATGTGATAGCAATGGCTGATAAAGGGAGTGTAGAATTTCAGGAGTTCGCAATAATCAATGAAAATTTTAGCACTATCTCTTGTCGACAAAGCGCTTTGAAAATTGAGTTGGTGTTGAGGAAAGAAACAATGGAGAATTTATATGCTGTCTCATGCGTGGTAAAGTGCTGTTGGTTTTTTTGTCTTAGTCACTCATTCGGTACATTCCTAACTGCTTCGTACTCGTCAATGACGTGCAATCTACCGGAACCGAATATATTTTCCATCAATCACTAATTGGTTAAACCAACTTTAGAACTGGGTAGGGAGAAAAAATGCGGCAGAGAATGTTGCGTGCATCACTCGCTGAAGGCACAAGTGACGTTCATTGTCTTTTCAAGCTTCATCTTTATTTTTTTAAATAAATGAGAATATTTTGCCTAGTCTTCAAAGTCAAGTACTTCTCATATCCCTAAAACAGTTCAAAAATCTTAAATTCACAAACTTTTCTTTGGGTATATATGCTTAATTATTACTTAATTATGTTGCTAATAGATAACTGTAAGTCGATCCAGGCGCAAGAGTAGTGTACGAGGTAAAGGCCGTTAACCAGGCCGCTTTTAGAAATCGTAACTTAACCCGGCTGGTTTTTTCAACGTTGATTTCCCAGCACTGCAGTGCTGCCATGCCATAACAGATGACTTAAAACATTCAGAAAAATTCTCTGACCCATTTTAGTCCGTTCCTAAGCTTCACGGTTTGAATTTAAGTCCAAACAAAGGAAGAGAAGAATCTCAACGGAGAAGTATGCAAGTAGTCCGGTAGAGGCGCCACTTCGGTTCCTTTCTGGCGCATGAAAACATTGTGCATCTATTTTCACTTCACATGCGTTCACCTCATCACGAAGACTCTTGAAGTAAATTTTTAGCTCCTTATTTTGTAGAATAATTTTTGCATCGAATGTCTCATGCTATAATTTAGAATTTTTTGAACACATTGATCATCTGGATTACAGCTTCTTACGTTTTGAGCACGACCCTCACATTCGAATGTTTCTCCAGAGCCTTATTTTGTTCAGGTTACTGATCAGAGTTTATTTTACATGCGTATATCGTTAAATTATTCGAGTTAATGGTGAAGTAACACTGGCGATAATTTTTTTATTTCATAGTCAAATCAAGAATATAGATAACAGGACCATTAGGCCATCTCCCTGGGTTGACTTCGCAAAAACGACTTATGTGCCACCTGCTGGTCTGCCGGCCTGATTTAGTTACAATTTCTAAAAGCGGCCTGGTTAACGGCCTTTACCTTGTACTGATCGAATGGCTTCCTCTACTGTAGAGTGAATAAAAACAAACTTACTTACAAGGGGCTCCTCCCACCCTGTGACCCAAACTCTCTTACTTGTACTGCGTTTCACAAATGCGTAAGGATGTCTTCTTGCTCTTTCCGTTGAGAGAAGTTTCCTTTTCCAAAAGTTATATTTTTAAAAACCGAAAACTCTTCAGAGGTGGTACATAGAGGCGCTAAGTGCGTTACCATCTGCCGTTTTAACTGATTGATGTATTTGTGGGAAAGCGAAAACGTTTGAAATTATGCAAACGAAGAATCCCTGGGACATTGTCGATTGATTAATTGATTTTACAATAAGTATGAAAAACTTCGAAAAGATAAAATTTCGATGCGAGTGCTCAATTATTAAATCATTTATGTTTTATCTTAATTAACATTTGAATCTGGCTAAAAGATCATTTCATCATCATGTGACGCTGCTAGCTGTTACCAATGCTAGAATACGGTCGAACAGCATAATTCAGCAATCAATCAACATAAATTGTGGTAACATACGTAGCGCCCTCTATGTACCACCTTTAAAGAGTTTTTTATTGTTAAAAATATAAGTTCTGGAAAAGGGAACTTCTCTCAACGCAAAGAGTAAGAAAACATCCTTACACATTTGTGAAACGCAGTAGAAGTAAGAGATTTTGGGTCACAGAGTGGGAGGAGCCCCTTGTAAGTAAGCTTGTTTTTATTCACTCTACAGTAGAGGAAGCCATTCGATCAGTACGTTACACTTGTGCCTGAATCGACTTTTAGTTATCTATAAGCAATATAATTAAGTAATAACTAGGCATATATATCCAATAGACGAGCTATTTTTAACAAAAATCTACGTAAAATCAAAAAAAGAATTTTTAAATTTTTAAAAATTAACTTTAGTTTGATGAAAAAGTATTTAAATTTAAGATTTTGGAAGTATTGGGGATACGAGAAGTAGCTGACGTAGAAGACTAGGCAAAATATTCTCATTTATTTAAAATAATAAAGATGAAGCTTGAAAAGACAATGAACGTCACTTGTGCCCTCAGCGAGTGATGCACGCAACATTCTCTGCCGCATTTTTTCTCCCTACCCAGTTCTAAAGTTGGCTTAACCAATTAGTGATTGATGGGAAATATATTCGGTTCCGGTAGATTGCTCGTCATTGACGACTATAAAGCGGTTAGGAATGTACCAAATGAGTGCCTAAGGCAAAAAACCAACAGCACTTTACCACGCATGAGACAATATATAAATCCACCATTGTTTCTTTCCTCAACACCAACTCAATCTTCAAGGTGCCACGTCGACAAGAGAGAGTACTACGATTTTCATTGATTATTGCGGGCTCCTGAAATTCTACATCCCCCATATCTTTCATTACTATTACATACGGCTCCACTAACCTAGTAGAAGAATGGTTGATCAGGAGGACTGGTCCGACATGGCTTTCGATGAGCTGAGGGAGAGCATCAACAACGCCGACGCGACGCTGAAGCTGATGGCATGGAACATCGGCTATAGCACCTCCTCCAAGAGCTGTTACAAGAGTGCTACAGCCGACCGCAAAAGTCTTCTACCCGTTGTGCTGGGTATTTCCAATCCGGATGTCGTTCTGCTGCAGGAAGTTAATTGTCCGGAGGACGCAATCCTCGAGAATATTGGATTGAAGGACACAATCATGGTCGATGGTAAGAAACAGCCGAAGTTTCAAGTTTGTACAATACGTTCTGAATACACACCATCGGCGGCTGTTATGTGGAAAACCAATTGTCTCAAAGAAATTTGCTGCTACCACTTTGTCGACTTTAAACCTGATCAATTTTGGTCTTGGAGAGGTACGGATTATCAAAAGACTACTTTAAAAACATTCGGTTGGGCAGAGTCCGAGATGGATAATCTGAACGAACTTGCGCAATGTGTGCTGGAGAGACTTGCGGTCGTCCAACTCGAGCAAAAATCATCCGGAAAACGCTGTATCTTTACATCCTACCACGGCCGAAATGCGGACAACTCGAAGGATCTGGAGACGAGTGAAGTATTGTACGGAAAGCATGACATCTTTAAGAAAATAGCCATGTGTGAAGTGGCAATTTATCTGGTAAAGTTCATTGCGAGCGAGTGGAAGGTGGAATGTGACGTGATCTTTGGAGGTGATTTCAATTTCGACTTGGAATCAAACACGGTACGGGAGAACGAATTTCTCGACCTGTTTTATCTTCCAGCTACCCATTCCAGATTAAACGGCACCCCCATTGACTGGATTATTGCTTTTCACTCAAAATCGACAACAGAGGGACTTGATGAAATATTCTACAAAGGCGTCGATGCAATGAACGTGTTCCCGTTATCAGAGCGGTCGAAAATATGGAAAGTCACATTCGATAAGGAACAGGCCCGACAAGCCGCGGAAAGCGCTGCTAAAAAGATGGAAGAACCAGACTCCGAGTTGCAAAAGGCCCGACGAGAAGCGAAAAGGGTTGCTACGAAGGTTAAAAAAGCAGAGTCCGAGCTGCGAAAGGCCCAACAAGAAAAGAAAACGGTTGGGGAAACAAGGTCGAAGCTTAAAAAGCCCCAAGAAGACCGGACAGCGGCTTATAAGAAGGTTGAGGAAGCAATGTCCAGGCTGAAAATGGCCGAAAACGCCGAGGATACGGCTAATAAGGAAGTTGAAGAAGCAGACTCCGAGCTGAACAAGGCCCAAGAAGCCGAGAACTTAGCTGATTGGGCTTCAGATAAAGCAGACAAGGAACGGGATAGTGCTGTTGCGATTGTTGGAGAAATAGAGTCCAAGCTGGAAGAGGCCCTAGAAGTTGGGGAGGATGATAAATTAATGCAAAGGCTGGTTAAGAAACGAAACGTCAGGGACATGGCTCAAAAGGTTCTTTGGGATGCATTGGAGGACTACGAGAGATATGAGAGTGATCTACAAATGATACGGGAAACTTGTGCTGCTGAAAAGTGTCCGGAAATGGAGGCCAATGTGCAACGCACCGAGGACGACATGGAAGAGCTGAATCTTCCTCAAAAAGCGGAAGATCTGCGATATGCTAATATGCAGGTTAAAATAATTAAAAAAATGCTGAAAAAGGACCATGGAGTGGAGGATGAAGAATCAGATCTCGATCCGGAACTATACAAAAAAGCTGAGAAGCATATTCAAAAGGGAATACTCGACATGAACGGAATGACGGAGTCCGATCTGGAATACGACTCAGATCTTGATGAGGTTGAAATACAAAGCAATCTGCTGGAAAAGGCAAAAAAGGACTTGGAAACGACAGCTAATGAGGCTGAATACGCAGAGGACAAACTCGCAGAGTGCCAAGAATTCAAGAAAACGGTTGCTGAGGAGGTTGAAAAAGCAGAGTCCAAACAGCAAAAGGCCCATGTAGCCAGAGGAGAGGCTGAGGAGGAGGTTAGAAAAGCAAAGAGCATTTGGCAAAATGCTGCTGTGGAGGTTAAAAATGCAGAGTCCAGTCTCAGAGACATCCAAGAAGCCGAGAAAACGGTTGCTGAGGAGGTTGAAGAAGCAGAGTCCAAACTGCAAAAGGCCCAAAAAGCCGCAGGAAAGGCTGCTGAGAAGGTTAAACAAGCAAAGTTGAGTTCCTTGTGGGAACCGAGAGGATGGAAGTTGCTGGCAAAGCTCTACGAGACTCAGCCTGAGAGGTACGAATCAATGAACAGACATTTGCGGGAAAAAGAAAAAGGCATTTTTGACCATTCACCGATGATAGCAGTCGTTTGCTTGGACCGGGAGTAAGGAGTAACCACATCACCAAACAAGTTATGTATTATATTGAGTTGGATGTAAACAGTTGACTATTTCAGTTTCATATAGGTGACTTTTTCAGTTTTCATCATGGAGTTAGTTTGAGCAGTGGTTACGTTGAAGTTTTGATTATCTGTTTCGCATTCATGGGATGAAATGTTTGCATTGTGTTTTTTCTGTCTGAATAAAATGGTGTGTTACACACACCTACACAATGCTCACTCCAGAAACAATATCAGCTAATTAACCATGTGGGTGTTCAATTTTGAACATACTACAAGTTCGGGTATACTACAATCCCACATATCATTATTATTTGATGCAGGAAAAAGAGAAAATATGTTTAGAAGAGAAGATTTATTTAGAGGAGATGTTATTTTCAGAATACTACACTTTTGTAATAAACAATTATAATCATCTGATGTGGGTTTATTTAATTGAGATGTAGAAAATGCATAAATTTTATTAAGCACTACACGCTCACTCTCTTCTTTATTAGATTTGTCTATGAAATGAAATAAATTATCGTATACATCCATCGTATAAATTTTTTAATAAATTTCATCATCTGAAAAAACGTATTTGCTGGGGGAATGTTTGGGGATAAAAAATTCACAAAATTAAAAAAAAATTTAAATTTTTTTTTAAATTTAAAAAATTTAAAAAAATTTAAAAAAATTTAAAAAAAACTATTAGCGAATTTTGTTTGCGCCAGAACCGGCATATTGTAACTACTTCCGTCAGACCCAGATATGGTACTAGTACATCTAAAATCCGAATTTTTTTTACGGACATTCCATGACATACCGTGTACTGATGCAAAAACAGAAATAGACACACTCATCGTTTACGGTTTTCGTTCAATTAGGGAAACTGTATCCATCTTTAAAATCTTAATATTTTGTTTATTTTTATTCGAACTCAGGAAGTCTTTCGTTTTGCATCGATCGAAGAAAAAAAGCGATTATTTTATTATATATTTGAGCAGTCTTGTGTAATTGGCATAATTCATGTTACCAATGCATGTTAAGAGTTAATGAAAAATAAGGGAAGAGAGTGCCAACATTTGATTGACCTAACATTTTTGTAAGTAAAATAATGAATAAATAAAAAAAAGATTTTGAGCTGGGTTCTGATTCGATCGGGGAAATTTTTTAAAATGCCGAAAACATGAAACGTTGTTTGCCCGCCAAAAAACAACCATTTTTGGTTCAACTAAGTTTTCAAGTTGACGGCACTGCTTGATTTAAAATTTAATATAAAACCGGCTACCGTAAACAGGAATATTTCAAAACATCAGGGGGCGGAGCTGTAGGTGAGTAGGTATCTATTCAAAATCGCCTGAAATGATCGAGTGCAATTCGAGAAATCACACACACTTAACTCGCTCGATCATGATGTCCTAAAATATATTTCCAAATTAAATTGTAAACGAGATATTCTCTTCAATTTTAAAATCTAAACTCTCGGGGAATCTCTGTTTTATTTTTTGAGGGAGGGGAAATAATGTGCATTTGTTTTTGGTATATTGAAAGATTACCCCCTCCCCCCCCCCCGCGCAAAAATTTTTTGTTTAACAAAACTTTTTTTTAACGAAACTAATTTTTTTATATTTTAAACAAAACATTACTTTTTAAACGCAAATCATATTTTCAAACCTTTTTTTGCACACACATCTTTAGACCGATCGAATTTTGCAACCTGCCCATTTTCTACAATGTTATACACGAAAATACATGAACATCAAACTCATGAGCAGGACATAATTAATTAGTATGCCGGAATATGTGCGGGAGGAAGTGTCGATAGGATGTGCGACCGGTTTGCTGTATTTGTTATTCCCTTCTGAATATTTTACCATTTATACACAGACAAAGACACAGACCGCGCGTGTGGTGTACGATAGAGGAGTCAGAACCGGATGAAACCGGAACAGAACTGCGTGCCAACACTTAATTGTAAGCATGAACCAACGCTTTCACTTTCGGGCCCTAATAATTATTATTATTATTACAATGCGAGACAAGGTATGATTAAGAATTCCGGAACTTGTCTGTTTTTTAGTTATAACGACTGACTGGAATAACAACTGCAGCGTATTTTTTCCGGCGTATTTTTTCATTTTTTTATTATATACGCCTTAGAAAGGATTCATAGGAACGGGATTAAATTCGTCTTTGGTTGATTAATGTTTTACTAGTATACATTCGAAAGTACGACTCATTTGCAAGGACACGATGTTGTCTCTCCGGATGTTAATGGTGATGGCGGTCGGCCTCCTCGTCCTCGTTGCATCGGTATCAGCGGACTGGGACCGTAAGTTTTGCTGTTACTAAGTTTCGTGTGGCATTGTCTTTGTCCGTCGGGAATATGCGTGAAGTCGCCACTCCACTGCCGAAGGACGTTCGGTTGGGTAGATTTGAAGCCAAAACTCAATAAACGATTAGAAAGCTTGTATACTGAATTATTTCAAAGGTATTTTGTCATATTTAATTTTAATCTTTTTCATCGTGATTGACACGAAATGAACTATATAATATATGAAATTAACTTTTGTACCTCTAAAAATTGGAAACACTGAAAAAATTTAAGAAATGTTCTGTTCCGTTCCTTTCCATTCGTTCCATTCCGTTTGGTTCCGTTCGCTTATGTTCGCTTAAATTTGGCTCCGTTCCATTCCATTCGGTTCCGTTCGCTTATGTTCGCTTAAATTTGGCTCCGTTCCATTCCATTCGGTTCCGTTCGCTTATGTTCGCTTCCGTTCGGTTCTGTTCGGTTCCATTTGGCTCGGTTCGTTTTTGTTCGATTACGTTGTTCCATTTGATTCCGTTCGGTTCGGTTCGGTTCGGTTCGGTTCTGTTCGGTTCCATTTGGCTCGGTTCGTTTTTGTTCGATTACGTTCAGTTCCATTTGATTCCGTTCGGTTCGGTTCGGTTCCATTAAGTGTCGTTCCATTCCGTTCTTTTCGTTAGTTTGTTGTGTGAAAACCCTTCCAGCCCAAAAATGTTTTTTTTTGTAATTGATTTGTAGGTTCCAGGGGAGGACTTCGAGACTATGACTTCTGCCCGGTAAGCGACGTCCGTTTCTGAATTTGTCTTTATCTTCAGTCAACTGTCACAATTGTTAGAAACGGTTTTAGTTCGTTATTATTTTTGATTGAATAAATTTATGTTTTTTGTGTGTGTGCAGGATTACAATGAAAACGAATTCTGCCCGCCGCATCGCCGACGCCGTAACCATTGTCGCCGGAACCACGACTGCGGCCGGCGCCGGACCTGCTGCTACGACGGCTGCCGCAGAGTTTGCCGTCGAAGGGGCTTTTTTTGATTCGGAAACTCCGCGACATTGCTAGAGGATACGTTTTGCTGGAAAATTTCAGATCAAAACGAACGGATGTTCCATTTTTACAACATATACAATATAATTTGCATATAACGCGGTATTTTTCAGAATCGGTCGTTGGTGATTTTTGTTTTCGGAGAAAGTCGCAATTTCCAATCCTGCATCACTTTAGAAAAAATTAAATTTCCACGCCAAAAAATTGTTAACGATTGGTCATTAAAACCGCCAGCACTTTTATCAGTTCGATTAATGAACCATGTTTATACAAACTAATATTTCACTTGAATAAAAAGATCCGGAACTACACATCCACACGGGGCAAAAAACTTCAGGCCGACCGAATTAAAGCCAACTTTTAACCAGCGCCCAGCAAAATGGGGTGGTCGGAGTTTGAGCCAATTTTGGTGTGGGTTTTTTGGACGAGAGGGATGATCGGAGACATTAATTTTAATGGTAGAGGCATTGATGAGGATTTCTAACAGTACAACACAATTCATAAACTAGACATGATCAAGAATGAAAACGAAATCCGGCATGGAAAGTAAAATACAGTTTTTATAAGAAACACGAGTTAGATAACAGAATCAGCGTTCTTCCCATCCACTTCCATGGCATCCGAAGTTTCCCCCTTTTCCGCAACTACCGCCGCGGATGTCGTCTTCCCCGCCAGCTTCTCCGCCATCCGCTGCCGCATCGCCAGGAAGTACTCCTTCCCCACCGCGTCAATCCAGTCAGCCTCCACCAGGCACAACTCCCGCACGTACAACTTGGCTGTGCGAATCAACGTGCCGTACACCACACATGCCGGCTTGGTCTTGAACAGACACGACGCCGGATGGAGGAACACCGTCTGCCGAGTGTCCACCGTGATGTAGGAACCGTCGGGTAGACGTTCCGCGGCGCTCATAAACAGGCCCTCACTGAGGCTGCGTCGGACGGCTGTCGTGTTCCCGCCACAGCTGGAAAAATGGGTACATAGTAAGATCAGGCCAGGATTCAGCAGAAAGACAATCAAATAAATAGGCAGTCAAACAAACAGACAGACAGACAAACAGTCAGTCAGACAAACAGACAGTCATTCAGACAAACAGGCGACAGACAAACAGACCGACAGAGAAGCAGACAGGCAGACAAAGAAACAGGCAGGCAGGCAGGCAGGCAGGCAGGCAGGCAGGCAGACAGTTCTTATTGTCCTGTCTGTCTACTGCAATGTACCTGGACAAGTCAATCTTCTTGCGCACGCACACTTCCCGCAGTTGGTTTCGCACTTTCTCGGCCCGTTCCAGGTTGCGGAGGTTAATGTAGTTCTGACTGGCCCAGGCCCGGCTGGCCTTCACGTTGCCCTTCTTTTGGTCCCGGAAAGCGCGCCAGACGTTCAGCAGCACCACGTGGTCGCCCTCATTGCTGGAGAACTTCTCGTGGGCGGCGGCGGCGGCTGTCCGGCTCGCGGCCGGATTGATGAACGGTGAGTCGCTGGAGAGCATCGCCACGATGGTGAGGAGTTCCTCTGTGCATCGATGTGCCCGGGCTCGGAGGATGCACCTGAAAGGCGAATGGAACAAAATTACTGCTGGGTTGACCACACACTGTCAATACCATAGATAATGGAGGTGAAGACAGAAATCTAACAGACAAGCTGATGCAGATGCCTGAAGGATGGTGGACGATTGATGAACAGATGGAGGAAGATATTTAAGCGAATCAGCAGTAAACAGACATTTAAGCACGGACGGACGGATGGACAGAAAAGGCCAAGGGTTGAACGAATAGGCAGACGGACGGACGGACGGACGAACAAACAGACGGACGGACAGATGAATAGACGGACGGACTGATGCGCGGAAGGATTGACGGACGGACGGACGGACGCGCGGAAGGATTGACGGACGGACAGACGGACTGACTCGCGGAAGGATTGACGGACGGACTGACTTGCGGAAGGATTGACGGACGGACTGATGCGCGGAAGGATTGAGGGACGGACGGACTGACGCGCGGAAGGATTGACGGACGGACAGACGGACTGATGCGCGGAAGGATTGACGGACGGACGGACGGACGGAATGACGGGCAGACGGAAGACTTGATGAAAAACAAACGGATGGATGAGCGGACGGAGAGATGAAGAGAAGGATCGAAAGATGGAGGGACGGATAGACGGACATATGGACGGACGACCGAACGAATAGGCGGACAGGAGCAAGGATGGACAGGCAGACGGAATGATGAATGCACAACCAGATAGACGGATGAACCGAAAACGGATTGACGGATGAGCGGACGGCCGAATGGACAGAAGGTCTGACGAACGGACGAACGGACGAACGGACGAACGGACGGACGAACGGACTACTGGATTGGAGGCGAGCGGACGAACGAGCTGGACCGTGGACGAAGATATGGGCCGACTAACAGACACCAAGTCTCACACACCTTGCATATTTGGGATCCACAGGAAACTGTGCCATGAGTTTCCCATCGGCGGTCGTCTCCACCACCAAGTCTCCGCTTTCCACCTTCTGGGTCAGCGCTCCTAACCACTCCAGCTGGTCGACCGCCGCCTGCAGATTTTCCTCCTCCGGTCTGTCAAAGAACGGGAAAGCAAGGGGCTTCTCAATTCCCATTTCGACGACTTGCAGGAGCACCGTGGAGAGATTGCAGCGCAAAATTTCCGGAATCGGATGCTGCGGCCAGCAATTGAAATCCGCTTCCGTATACAGCCTACAAAATTAAGACAAAAAATTCGCAATACCTTCAAATTAGAAAGACAATGTAAAGTTATGATATATAGACAGATATTTGTAAAAAAAAACCCACTCCCAATGGAAAGGGAAATCTCCCTTCTTTCCCAGGTCAGATGCAAAAAATGCAATTCACCCATTCGAGCAAATCAACCAATCAATCATTATTACCTCTAGCGAAGTCAACCAATCAATCAATTTACCGACCATTATTAACTGTAGCAAACTCAACTAATCAAGCAATCAATCAATCAACCATCATTACCTGTAGCAAACTCCCGCCTGTTCCCGGCCAGCCCTCCCGGTCCGCTGCCATGCCTGTGCCTGTGAGATCTTTTCCACCTTGAGCACCTCCATCCCCGTGGCGGAGGTAAAGACCTTATGCTTCGCCCTCCCCGAGTCAATCACATACTTCACCCCGGGAATGGTAATGGAAGTCTCAGCGACGTTCGTGGAGATAATCACCTTCCGCATCGTCGCGTGTCCGTTGTGTGCCGATGCAGCGGTTTGACTGACCGCCCGCATCTGCGCTTCATTAGTCAGACCGGCATAAAGCGGGACGAACTGAATGTTCGCCTGCTGGGGCGGAAGACTTTTAGCCACCTGCCGGCATCGGCGGACCATCTCCTCAATCTCTTCCTGCCCCGTGAGGAAAACTAAAATATCGCCGGGATCTTCCTCGCGGTGGATCTGAAAGACCGCCACCATGGCGGTGTGGGTGTAGTCGTCGACTGGTGCGGGCATATATTTGATCTGCAGGGGGAAAACACAATCTATGTTGTTCAGTTCAGTTCAGTTCATCAATCAACGGAATAATAGCTGTTCAGTACAGTTCATTTCAGTTCATCAATCAAGGAATAATAGCGGTTCAGTTCAGTTCTGTTCAGTGCATCAATCAACGCAACAGCTGTTCAGTTCAGTTCTGTTCAGTTCATCAATCAACGGAATAATAGCTGTTCAGTTTAGTTCAGTTCAGTTCATCAATTAACGGAATAATTTAATTTAATAACAATCAATTTTACCAACGCGTTCGGAAGTTGACTAGTACGTACAGTAACGGGGAAAGTTTTCCCAGGGATGTACAACACCGGCGCATCCTTCCAAAAGGTTCGCATCCGTTCAATGTCCATCGTCGCGGACATGAGGAGGATTTTCAGCGGAGCGCAGGCTTCCTTGTCCTGCCGATCGAAGAACTTTCGCCGGCGAACCGACGCCTTCTTTGTCAGAGCCAGTAGGACGTCCGTGTGGAGGGATCTCTCGTGAACTTCATCCAAAATGATCTGAAAATAACAAGTTTCAAACGTATAAATATGAAAAAGAACAAAATTGATCGATAAACCAGACAATAGATCAATCAACGCAGCAAACAAATTCAACCCTGTAAACCAGACAATCCATCAATCAACGCACCAAACAAATACAACCCTGTAAACCAGGCAATAGATCAATCAACGGCATTAAACTAATGCAACCCTGTAAACCAGACAATCCATCAATCAACGCAGCATACAAATACAACCCTGTAAACCAGGCAATAGATCAATCAAGCTAGTCATTTAAGGATAAAAACAATAACAATTCATAAAAAAATAACTTGTTTAATGTTACATACTTCAACCACAATAATCAATCACTAAATAAAAAATAAATCCAATTTCATAATCGAATTTAGCGAAAATCGCAAATTCAGTGACAATCAAGCAAGAAATGTTTTTAGAAACAATCAAATCAACAATCAAGCGAAAGCCACCGGCTAAACCTTACCATGTTATATTCTTCCAACATCCACGCTGTCTGCGCCTCTCTGACCAGCATCCCGTCGGTCATATACTTAATTTTCGTCTGCGGATTCGACATATCATCGAATCGCACAGAGTAGCCCACTTCCTCGCCGAGTTTACAGCCGAATTCTTGAGCGACACGCGTGGCCACACTCACAGCCGCCTACGAAGCGTTGATTGATAAATTTCCCAAATCTGACTGTCCCACTAAATCGATTCGCTGATTGATCGATTGCCCAAAACTGACTGTCAGACTAAATCGATTCATTGATTGATCGATTGCCCAAAACTGACTGTCGCACTAAATCAATTCGTTGATTGATCGATTGCCCACAACTGACTGTCACACTAAATCGATTCGTTGATTGATCGATTTGCGAAACCGACTCACCACTCTCCTCGGTTGCGTCACCGCAATCTTCCGCTTCGGGCCGCCGAAATAGTCGTCAAATATTTTGTCTGTCAAAATTTGCGGAATCTGTGTGGTCTTGCCCGAGCCGGTGTCGCTGACGATGATGACCACAGATGCGGACTTGTGGGTACGCAGGAATTCGGCCACTTCACTGGCGTACTGCTGGACTGGCAATAATTGTTGGGCAGTGGTGCGGTTGTTTGCCGGGGTCTCCGCGTCCGGAGTGTTGGCCTGTGCGGTGGTCCGCTTCGCGGGAAATACCATACCGGGAGACATCATCCGCAAAATTGTTTCAGCTGACCGCGGACAGTTTTATGTCAGTCCGAGGACGTGGGAATGTTTTTCTAGAAAAATTGTAGAGTTTAGAAAATGAAAACAAATATTCGACTGCCTTATGGTAGGCCGACTAGGGCAATTATGGTGAGCCGTCTGGGCTAATTCTTATCGTGCAAACGGTTCGTCGAGGTCTCCGCACCCGGCGAGTTGCCCCGAGTGGCGGGGCGCTTTTAGGAAAAATACGAGACTTGCCGACATCATTCGTAAACTTAATTCAGCTGCACGCAGCGGTTTAATGGCAGCGCGAGTACGTGGAAGTATTTTCACAACAGAAAAATACGCGATTTATGGTACGCCAACTAGCGCAATTTGTGGTGAGCTGACTGGGCCAGCTGCTGCAAACCACTTCGTCGGGGTCTCCGCATCTGGAGGGTTGGTCTTTCCAGTCGCGGAGACGTCGAAATTAATTAAATTAATTGTGGATGACTTGTAAAAAATAAATAAATTTCGGAATCGCGTTGCCAGGTCAGAAGGTGATGCTGAAGCGCTGACGCATGGCGTGAGGAGAGTAGAAGGCGACATCAATCTTCCACCACGTAGAAGCCCAGAGCTGTCTGTACTGCCAGATCCTAAAATTACAGGTCAAGTTAAGCACTGTACTGTATTTCCTCGATGGACAGCGACACCGCACGAGCTGTGTGACGAGCTGTGTGTGTTCTTTTTTTTCTAACAAAACTACAACTTTTATTTATCCGCGCGATCTTGAGTAATGCAGGAAATTAAACTAAAAATCCACCGAGTAATTAATTTTGCTGAACAGAAAATCTTTTTAGTTGCCCAATTTTAGTTTTTTTTTTCCATCCCTACTTCTTAGTCCTTACCTTACGACAGCAATCCCAATCAAGACAATTAAGCCGATGATAGCGGCGACCACTCCCGCCAAAACACGCGTCAGCAATATTCGGTTCTTTTCAGCATCCGCTAGCAAAACAAGCAGCAAAAGTTAGTCGCGCTGAGACCTCTACAATGGACACCTTGCGTGACACAGACAATTTAAACGTACACGCGTGCCACGCGTGAGACGAGTCCCTTGACTGAGGCAGCAAAGAAACGTGAATTTTTGCTCCTGCTTCGGGCGGCTGAATTGTTTCTTGCGCGAGAAAAGCCAAACGTGCCACGCGTGAGACAAGTCATGATGTAAATTACGTTGGACTCGCTTCATCGTGATTTATTCAAGCAGCTGGGTAATTCCTCTGCCTCATGCACGGCATTTAGAGAGAAAAGCAGAAAGGAGCGGCGACGCAGTGTTACGGGCGCGGGCTCGTATCTACGTATCCTTCTGTCTCATGCACTGTGTTTGGAAAGAAAAGCAGAAAGGAGCGGCGTAGCAGTGCTACGGGCTCGGGCGCGGGCTCGTATCTACGTAATCCCGAGACTAGAGAAACGCGGGATTTATAATTTTCACGTTTCTTTGCTGCGGTTACGTTTAAATTTTATGTGTCACGCAAGGTTTACAATAGAGTTGCCACTCGTTTAACAAAACGAAAACTCATACTTTGACAACGATTCCCAAGAAAGCCGCATATCGGCTGGTTGAGTGGCGGCCATTGTCCGCCGGGCCAGAGATTGTTGAAGGTCTCGTTGTCCGAACTAACTAGCCTGTCATTCCGGTGGTCGTACCGAAGCACCGTCTATAAAAATTATAAATAATTGAAATGTTTTATTGTTAATTAATATTGTGATATTATTAAAAATTATCAAGATTTATTTAAATTAACAAAAACTTAAATTAACGTGCCCAATGGTCAAAAGGGGTGTCTGAATTTTTTGTAAAAAACTAATACTATAAAACTTGTTGATGGATTGATTGATTGATTAATTTTTTTACCAAATATGGTGCGGATCAGTGCAAGAAACAGTTTGCATCATCGCTACGCCAGGAGTATAAAAGAATGCACCATATGGCTCACCACATATTTATCCGTCCTATAATTATAGAAATCCCCGAGAATGTCGCAGGTTCTTTCGCCGTCCAGGTTGATGCGCACATCTCCGGTCGGTAGGGAGAATGTGCGATTAAGGTAATGCTGCGCCATTTCCTTGCCGTTCATCAGTCGTCCGGTCGTGGCGTACGTCTCATTAAGCACCTACAAACAAAGTCATCATTAATATTACCGTGATCTTCCGATCTCAAGAGACACTTTTTGGCCCTACCAGTTAATTTGATCCACCCCGGATCCTATCTGTTCATCACCGTTTGCTATTGTCTACTTACAATCAATCAATCAACTGATTCAATGTGTGCGTCAAGAAATTTCGCTTAATCAATCAATCAATCGCTGCCAAGTTGCTGTTAAATTTTCACCAATCACGACACAGTGAATCCGATTGAACAGTCAACCGATGACTGAAGGGGGTGGGGCTTAACTGTCCCTTGAGTTCCGGAGAATACGGTACATTTTGTTCGATGCTGATTGATTGATTGATTGATTGATTGATTGATTGATCGGGAGTAGAAATGGACGCGGCATATGCTTACACTTCCGTAGATAAGGTAAGACTCATAGAGGGCGTATCCATAAGCCGGCACCTGTTTGGGTTGAAGAAATGAGTTGATTAAATAAAATTTGCAGATTACCCAAAACCAAACAAGAAATAAAAATTCCTGTTGGTTTTTCAAGGCGAGATTCCTTACTCGATTGCGAGCGAACGTAAAGTTATAGTTCTTCAGCGAGAGCTCCAGTATTTGCTGCCTGAGCTGCCGAATCGAGTCCTCGGTGTAGCTGAGGACGAAACTGAGTAGCATGGTGGAATTGGTGGGATACACTTGAAACGGTATGCCCTACAAAACAGTAAATAGCGCTTAACTTTTCCCTTCGTAATGGTGCGGATTGTGCGTCAGTGAAACAGAAATGGATCCATTCAAGTTATTTTACAGCAAACATTTTCGCTAGGGTGGGCAAATATTTATGAAATTTAACTTGTATCCGTAATAATTTAAATTACGTATTGTGGTACTTCAATGCAGTTTTTGCCGGAACTGTTTATAATTCTCTTCACAAAAAACGCTTAAAAGTCCTTAGCGATTTATTAGTAAAACCAAGTCTAATCTGCAAAAGATGGACAGCAAGTATAGAGGACCAAAGTAAAATAAGTAACGATTTGCGATCTTTTTCTCTTCGAATTTCGAAATCCGAGCTAGCGATTTACTCGTTTTACTAGGAGTCGAACCAGTATTAATTAAACTTGTTTCGAATACGCTTGTTGTACTATTTTAGGATAATTGGATAATTTTTCACGTTCGCGTTAACAATACCATTAATATTGCGGGACAGAAATGATATAAGAAGGAGAGTAGAGGGAGCAGGAAGAGGGTCTTACGTAGCGTTCGTTGGTTGGGGTGACTGTCCAGGACTTTTCGTTAACGCTGACGAATGGTTCGGTGGTTTGCAGTGTGCTCATGACAAACAAATACTCTCCGTTGGTCATTCCAAGTGACTCCGCCACTTGCTGTTAAAAATCAAAGTGTCAATATGTTATTTTATTTTATTTTAATTATTTTAGGTAAAACATTAACTGACTTTATTTTATTTTAATTATTTTAGGTAAAACATTAACTGACTTTGATCATGTACGTGTCTTGTAAAGATTTTAAAACAAACTTTACCCCGCCCTTCATCGTTGTGCATTCCAAAAATTAGTTATACAGGATTTAAAAATATAAAAGTAGGCAACGCTGTTTTAATGATGATTTTGATGATTTTTTAGCACCAACGCCCTTGTGACCAAGGGCCCAAGCCCTTGTGATGGCAGTTACTGTTTTGAGTTATCAAGCATTTGGATACGTAAAAAAGAACTCTTACGATGTGTGTCGCGGGGAAATCATGTTGTGTTGTCTGCAGTGCCGGGCCAGATGACCAGTGCCCGGCCCGTCTTATCTCTTTCGCGACCGTCTGACCAGTGCTGGACAGCGGTCAGCAATCTTATCTTATCTTATCTTAGCCATTTTGATGGCTTCGACTTTTCCACATCCCCCCGTCTCCGACGAGTAGATGTGGAAAAGTTCAAGCAGTAAGTGTGACTGTTCCTTTTTCTTTCTTCCTTTGTGCCCCATTAAAAGCCAAGCCACCATTTTCCTTACGAGAAACCGCCACGCGACATGTGTGACACAAAATTTCTATCTCTTAAGCACTCAGAATATTTTAGATGGAAGTTCAGCATTTGTAGAAGATTTAACTGCTCGACAAAGCTACGACTTACCATAATTGTGCGGACACCGACTCCGGATCCAAATAAAAAAACAACTGCAACGGAAACTTTTTTTATGCAAATTTGTTATTATTTGAAATGTCGTAAAAATTAAAGTGAAGAGCTGGAAATAACACGTGAAAACCAGATGTCAAAAGAAGCCTCAATAACAGTAGCAGCAAGCAGCGCTAGGTTTTACGTTCGCGGTGACCCTCTAAATTCATTATTAACTTAAATAATATGTGACTTGTTATTTAAATTAACATTAAATGCATATTATATGCGTTATTTAAATGCATAAAAACGCGGAACAAAATAACGGTAACAAGAGCGTCATTTTATTCAGAGTACGTGAACGCTTCGGGCACGTCATTTTCATGTGGGAAATTGTAAGGGAGACACGGGGCGGGGCTTAGACAAACCACCACCAAAGGGTTGCGTGCTACCACGAAAGAGTTCTTTCCAACTCACTGCGACTAATTTCGGAAACCGCTCGAAGGGTATTCTCCACCTGTTGGTTGCCAGTCGCGGTGTCGCAACGGAATAACGCGTAACGAACGATCGGTCCTGTGTTGTCCCGCGCCGACGAGAATGCAACCTCGAGGCTCTCCATTACGCCGCGATGAAGCGGAGAGCTTTGAATCGTGGCGACATCAACGAGACCCGCGATGCTCGTCCATTGGTAATGCTCGACCATAAGGATGATGTATCGGATCATTGAACTGACTGGGTACACGGACAGGCTGATGCGTTGAGGGAAGGCATCAAAAAGGACACTGTTTCCGACGCTATAAACAAAATTGAGTACCGATATGCGGTGGTAAGAGAAAAGACAGACAGGCAGACAGGCAGACAGGCAGGCAGGCAGACAGACAGCCAAACAAACAGACAGACAGACAGACAGCCAGACAGACAAACAGACAGACAGATAGACAGACAGACAGACAGACAGACAGGCAGACAGGCAGACAGGCAGACAGGCAGAGAGACAGACAGACATGCAGTTAGGGCATGTAAATAGAGCATTGCTTTTCATGGATCTCACTACCGCTTTTTAGTACCTGCATGAATAAAGCATGTCCAGAGCTATGGAAAGTCAAAATTTTTGCAGATGTCAAGTGAAATGCCGCGACCCTTTCTGACACTTTGTACCTTTAGCCATCTGAGCTGTATTCGCTTGCTCCCTGGCGCCTTGATTCACACACCAAACGATATTGAGCGTAAGAGCTGGAAACCACACTTTTGTGCTAATCGTCAAACTTACAAGGACTAATTAGCGTCTGAAGCTCCGAACTGGCAGTTCGGTAATAGAACTGCGCCACAAAATATTCCGCGTCGTATTCCAGCGAGAACCTGTCCGCAAAAATTCCGTCCCCGGGGAGCCGGAGATTGGTGAAATTAAAATGTCTCCCGTAACGCGCCTGAAGATATTCCATCGCCAATTGCACACCCGCACCCGTTTGTTGGAGAGAATTGGTCGTTTGACTGGGCAAATCACCGGGCAAAGCGACGTACATCATCGAGCCGATTTCGATACGCCGCAACGGCACCGCGCAAGTCCAACCGAAAATAACAAAAACGACAGCAGTCACCTTGCCCAATGACAATCCAACGGCAGTGCTCAACATCTTTCGTGAAGACCTTCAAAAACTCCCGGTGCGGTGAATTTTGCAGGAACAAAACGTGCGCCAGAAACGTTAAATTAGAATGAGGTTAAAATAATCTCACGCTGCACGGAAATAAAACAGGATCACATGAAACAGGATCACATGAAAGATAATTCTACATAGAGTCGTGTTTTAATTTTGGCTTCACGTAAAGAAGACGTGTGTGCTTGTACTCAAGAGCGCTTTTAGGGCTTCAGCTAAATATCCCTACAGCGCGAAATATTGACTAGATCTAGGTTACTTAACACACCTTCTTGCCAAGAGGGATGCGTGGATTTCTAACTAAAAGTTGAACAGAAATTCCCAATTTAAAATTGAACAGAAATTCCCAACTTAAAATTGAACAGAAATTCCCAACTAGAAACTGGCCAGATGCCGGTCGAAATCTTAGCAATAATTGGTTCAATCTCCCGTTAAATGGCCTTCTATCGGTCCATTGTCCAAATCTAAATAAAATACCATCAATGAAAAAAGCGCAATCTCCATGATCTGATTCGAACTCTCTCATGTGGAGGAAGGGGGGGGGGTGGGGGTGTGGTCAAATGAGTCTGAGACTGAGAGTACCCGCCCCATCACAAACGAAGGGATTTATCGTGTATGCGGGGCTGTGATTGGGCATCTTGATACCACGCCCCGTCTCTTCTGTAGGCTCAGGTTTGTCAGTCTTAGCCCAGGATTGGGAAGAAAAAACCCGAATTAAAATACGTAAAACCGTTTAGTAATTGACCTTTTGGCTTGAGAATTTTTGTAGTTGATAAGTGCTAAACTTGCAAATGGGAAAAATGAAAGATAAAATAATATTTGTTAACTGTTTCGACTAAACAGTTCTAAGTTTGTCTCAACAGCATTCCCGAACCCGGTGATAATCTTGGTGGTCTTAAGTTGAAAAGGCGCGACCACGGGTGCAGACATTTCGATGCATTGTATATAGCCTGCTTCAAAAAGGTTAAGAATTCTCGGAGTGCTCGGGGAAGAAAAAAGGTCACGTGGCGTCACGCTGTGCTGCTGTCGCATCAGGTGTCTATTAAAGAAAGTTCACAGGCACTTTTGTTTCAAAAGGCCTTGACCGGTCGATTCGCCATAATGTTGACACTGGAGTTACAAATGTTTGTTAGCCTTTAGGATTCGCCGTAATAAAGGTCCGCTCTCACTGCGCCAGTTTCTGGAAGTCGCTCGAAGGGTACCTTCCAAAGAGTGGGTCCCCGTTGCGGGAAACAACGTAGCGCACGGAATTGTTGCCGCCCGACAACGAGAATGTCGACACCAGGGGTTACTTTTAGGCCGCGATGAAAGGAAGCAGTTTGGACCGCTCACGTCAATTGAAAGAAGCGACATTAGTCCAATCGTATAGCTGGATCATCAAACTAACGTAAAAGGCTGACAGGCAGGCAGGCAGGCAGGCTGACAGGCAGCCAGGCAGCCAGGCAGGCAGGCAGGCAGGCAGCCAGACAGACAGGCAGACAGACAGGCAGATAGGCAGAAAGATAGACAGACAGACAGATAGGCAGACACGAAACAAATTCTCATGGAAAAAATGGTTTTAAATATCTGTACGTTACTGACATTTCGTGCTCAAGCGCCAATTGATTCAGGAGCGCGAAAATTATTCCTGTCGCAAGGGCTGTAATTTAATGTGCTTCCCCTTCAGATATTCTTTATTCGCGGAAACTTGGTATATCTGATTTGTGAAATTAGGGACAATGAGCATGTGTTATTGCACTAACCCCCTGGCACACAAAACAAGCACCAATTTATTCCGTAGCAGGCAAACGCGATGGGTTGAAGCGGTCGGGTGGCGGAGGGCGCCACAAGTGTAAATTGAATGAGTGTTGTTTACAATTTACGCTTGTGGCGTCCTCCGCCACTCCCCCCCCCCACCGATTCAACCTATGTAGCGATTCAACCCGCCGCGTTTGCCTGCTAATCATTTCATCTGAATAATGGGGCAAAGATTCGGATGGCGTAACATTTTGACGATGCCAAATAGATAAAGCAGGGCAAGTGTGCAGCAGGCATTTCAATAATAATTATAGCGGAAAGGGGGTAAGGTTAAGATTTCCTCGCGACCAAAGGTCACAGCGAGTACGCGGGTTGACCCTTTTTTTGTCCTAAATAAATTCCATCTAGAATGGAAATTTCCGCGCGGTCGTACGACGAGAAAACGCGCGATTTCATTCGGCATGTAATTCAGTCATGATTAATGGCAGTATCCGGTGCATTATTTTCATGGTACGACCGATGTGACTGCCCCATTGTCATCGTTCCTAACGCACCTTGAAGTTTGTACTCTATCAATCAATCAATCAAGAACCATTGACATGTTGTACGTTTGCGACTTGAAATTCAATTATCGAGCAAAGGCTGAAATTACACCGTTAATTGATCAATTGCTGAATGTAATCCTATATGAACCGATAAAAGAAATGTATGCGAACCGATAAAAGAAATTTATGCTTTATTTCGAAAGAAGACTTAAAGTTCTGTGAGACGTTTGCTCGGTTCGACTTTGGGGCAGGAGCAGGACAGGTGCTATGCATTGGTTTGTTGCAGCACTTAGAAATTAAGCGTGGCCCTCTTAATGGCAGATTTTGCCAAGTTCGCTGACCCAGATCAAAACTGGTTCACATTTCTCGAAGCAGAGCGTAAGCAACAAAAAGTTACAACCAAAGTGTGGTTTGACAAATAAGACTACACGTTGTTTGATTGGAGGAATTTCAAACTGGTCTATCGATCAATCAACTCGATGTGCAAATTACGAATTTCGTTGCGCAAAAATCTTGATTTGTTGTCGTTTTCCTCGATTGATTTCATGTCTGGGGATTCATCAAATTCGAGCTGGCCAAAGACACTTCCATCAAAACCGTGCTGCCCCAGAATTGTGAAACAAACTGGTTACTCGGGAGTATTGCGAGGCTTTGTGGGAGAGTATTCCGAACCGCATCGCTGCAGTCATTGCGAACAAGAGGGCGCGAATCAAGTACTAATCGCTTGATTGATTGTGTCTTTTTGGTTTGAATTTGTCAAGGTAGTCTGTCACCCGTTTTCAGTTTCCACTGTGCCAAACTGTACGCCAAAGCAAAAGTTTGCAAGTACCCTGCAAGTAGCTGTGGCCAGGACCCGTACAACACTTCTGAGTCTGAAAATGTTACAATTTTTTAAAAAAGGTCTCCCTCAGTTTTGTGATGCAGGATTGATCGAATATTTCTGATTTTTTCTTGTGCAGTAAAATGACTTCGATCTAGTTTGCTGTTTCGGGTTTTTAGATTCGCTTCAAAGTTGAGGGAGATCTGAAATACGGTCCGTGGGACAAAACTATAACAGTATTGGTCCTTAGGTTTTCCGGAACAACTTCTGATTCAACTATCTGAATCTCGATTTTGAAAGTGATTCGGATAGCCATCAAAGTGGGCTTTCCAGTGAAATTTTTTTTATCAATAGCACAAGCAATTCAAGCGAGGGCTTGCTAAGGTCATTGCCAAACGCTTTCCCGCATCCGTTAATCAGGACGATTTTCCGCGAGGGCTATCGCAAAATGTCTCCATTTTATTTTCTATTTTTTTTACTCGTTCAATATTACTGCTCATATATAAAACTGGCATTTTAGGTTCATGTGGCAGTCGGTGTCGCTTACTTCGATTATTTTCCGTTATAGCCTGGAGGTTATTTTGAACCTGCAGCGTTCCAGCGGACGTGTTGCACTGATAGACGGAGTAACGGACTGCAGATTGGCGGGACGAGAAGGAAGTCTTCAGGGAGTCAAGCATGGCGCGATGAAATGGTTCTCTCTCGATGGAGCCAATATCAGTCATACTGGCAATGTCCGTCCACCGATACCGCTGCATCATCAGATTGATGAATCTGCTCATTGAGCTGATCGGATAGACGGACAGGTTTATTCGCTGGGGATAAGCTTGAAAGGTCACACCATTTCCAATGCTGCAACAAAAATCAAGCTCTCATTTTCTGTTTTATCTTTCAGGCTTTTTTATTTTTCGGTCAAAAATGGATTTCAATTGAAATTTCCATTATCCATTAAATGAGATATGTTTTCATTGGAAAAGAATTGTAAGGAGAATTTTAATACCAATCGAAGCGGACTATTTTGGAAGAATAATTAAATTACTGGCTCGTTTATTTTTTGCTAACAGCTGCGCGTACTTATTTTTCACTGCGGGGAACTTAGTTTTACTTTTTATCTGTGATGGGACATAAATTGAATGTAATTTTTTTGTATAATAGTTGAGGGCAGTAGCTTGAGGCTCACACTTGAGATCGTGGAAATTAGTCATTGGGAGAAAGTTTAAAAGTTTATTAATTTCATTTAATACTTAAACTAAAATGTCCTCAGTTTAAATTAAGCGAATATTTAAAAATTAAGTGTGATTAAAATTAAGTGCCCGCAGACAAACTAAGTGTCCGCAGGGATCACCTTTCTTTTTTCGAACAACTGAAATCTAATCTCACTTCTAACCTGCATGAGTATAAAATGTCCAGATCTAGAACGAAATAGATCGAACGGTTTGAGATTGTGATAATCAGGAAGAAAAGGCGTCTGCTCATTACTTTTGCTGATTCGGGCTGCATTCGCCTGTTCTCGTGAACCTGTCACAGAACATCGTAAGGATAAATAAATACGCTACCGTAATCTTCCGATCATCTCAAGGGACACTTTTTTGCCCTACCAGTTAATTTGATCCAGCCCGGATCTTATCTGTTCATCACCGTTTGCTCTTGTTCACCTACAATCAATCAATCGACTGTTCAATGTCTGCGTCCAGAAATTCCGCTTGATCAGTCAATCAATCGCTATGAACTTGCTGTTAAATTTCAACCAATCACGACACAGTGAATCCGATTGAACACTCAACCGATGACTGTAGGGGGTGGGGCTTAATTGTCCCTTGAGATCGGGAGATTACGGTATACGTTTAGTGGCTGTTTCGGTGAGAATTATACATGGGCAAATGAGTGCCAAGTTCTTATCTCTTCCACCGACGTCGCGGAAGAAGAATCCAGCCACAAGGTCCTCCGCGTCGTATTCCAGCGAAAACTGCGTTGCTGTTTCCGATGCGCTCGGAAGCGATGTGTGAGTGAAACTGAAAAAGCGACCGTAGTGCTCCTACACAAAGAGAAGGATAAATTAACAATCGTACCCAAAAAAGGACTGTCGCATTACTGTTTGTTCGAACAACAGCTTTGCATTTAAATAAAATAAAAGTAAAAATTGTATTTCTCGCCGATATTTAGTGACATATATTTTAAATATATTTAAATTGATCTGCATGGAATTAGAATTAATAATATATTAAATTACCAATTAAGTAAATACTAAATTAAAAATTAATTAAATATTAAATTATTAATTAATTAAATATTA
>LRSR01000938.1:0-11917 GCA_001579985.1 Hypsibius dujardini
ACAGACAGACAAATGCCCAATCACGGTGGGTAGGACAAGACAAACACACAACATGGGAAACAATCGACAACTCAAGGTCCACGTGCGTTGAATTACAGTATCATTGGTCGGAAAGTTAACCAGTTTCTATGATGCTCTTTTGCCGAGCGACAAATCTGTACACGTCCGTTGTTCTTGAAGGTTGCGTCGGTGCTTAACCACCGTGGATACGACCGAGTACAACACACACACACACACACAACCGCGTTAAATCGTAGCAGATTTACAATTAAGAATGTCGACCCCGAGAGAGTAGCGCGAGCGAGCGAGAGACCTCGCGGTTAAATTGGACTTGTGACTTGCGGCGCCGATACGCGAGGAGGCGATGTTAAACTGGGAAGTCACATGAAGATCGATGACCCACTAATACGGAGAACAAGGAATACTCGTTTATCATATGTATCTCCTTTCGTGTATGAGTACTCTACTTGCCAGCTTGGCAGGCCCCCAAATGAAATGTGATTACGAATCCAGATCTCCTAAGTTCGAGCCGTCTGTCGTCGTCGGCTGACCCACTATTTCGCCGGAAGTAAGTAAAAACGAACACACAGGCAGTATTCTTAGCAATCTCTGGCAATCTGGTCTTCTCATCGAAAAGAGGGAAAAAACGATAATATCACAAGGCTGCCGAACGGAAAATCACAGAAATGGTAGACCGAGGAAGACCGAAAGGTGCGAGTCACCGGAAACAGTTGATACTGTTGATACTACAGAATACGACCGTAATGTTCAGACAATTCCGCCAATCCCGGAAAGCGTAGTAAATGTTGAAGGATTTTTACTGCAGAAAAAGCGAAAGGGTTACGCACTCGACAGAAGTATTATACAGCTGAGTACTTTACAGACATGACATTGACGACCAATCAACAAGCAAATCAGATCAAACAGACAGACAGGCAGCAGACAGACAGACAGACAGACAGACAGACAGACAGCCAGACAGGCAGACAGACAGACAGACAGACAGACAGATAGACAGATAGACAGACCGGCAGGCAGAGATACAGAAAGACAGACAGACAGGCAGGCAGGCAGGCAGACAGGCAGGCAGACAGGCAGGCAGGCAGGCAGGCAGGCAGGCAGAGAGACAGACAAATGGCTTAAACATATATTTCAGCAGAAGGTGAGTCATTCCTGCAACGGACGGACAGGCAGACAGATAAAGAAAAACAGCTAAAGAGTTCGAAGGGAGGCAAGCAAACCAGCTTAAAACAGACCTGTTAATGCGAACCATCCAAAATTCCCGGACCCTGACACTACTTAACGTCTGATTTAAATCCAGAGCAATTCCCGGGTGACCCGCTTTTTCTAGTGTGTACTCCAGTCCCCGCACTTTCGGGATCATTTTCCGCTTCCGCAGCACCTTCTCCAGCACGGCACCCAGGGGAATGTCCGCCGTGTCGAAGACGAATTTGGAGAAGCTGCCCTCCACCAGATTCACCTTTACCACCACCCGTTCTGCAGCTCCCCGCGCGGTGGGATCGTCGTTCTCCACAAAAGCCAATGCACTGGCACCGTACTTTCCAACCGGCTCAGACAGTTCGATCGACGGTATGTCGCGGTCAATGTCACCTGCAAACGATGTGGAAAGCACGTGACTTTTCGCACGCGATCGCGAAGAACAATCTCAGAATATTACGCTACGTTACCATTGTCTTCGGCGAAGAGCAGCGTGTAGTGGGCGACGTCGTCCTTCAGCGCGGGCTCGCCGTTTGCCTGCGTCCATCGCAGACAGACAAGGCCGATCAGATCGCTGAATTTGGTGTTCTCCAGTACACACACACTCAGTGCCGGGGGCGTTTCGCCCGGCGTGTCCGGGAGGTGAATGTACACCATGAAGGTCTTGCCGTTCCGTTGCATATAACCGTCGAATTTGGCGTATTCCTCGAAACGTTGCTGTAACAGGAAGCAACATGGTATAAAGTGTCAAACCAACCGGAAACGCGATCGATTGCAAGCAACCTGCAAGAGATGAGAACTAATCCGCAGAGTATGCAACGTATGCATACCGCGCCATCTCAATCCGGCAATCAATCAATCAAGAGTATATAGCACCGAAATCGGATGAGTCTTAATTCAATCAATCAATCTATCCATCACCGAAAGGCATCGCTTACCCTACTGCCCCTCGCCTCGTCCGCTTCCAAAGTCGCACTCAGCAGAGACTTCGGTCGCTGCACCGACGAATTTTGACGCTTCACTTCCACCTGCGCGAACGCCGCGTTCAACTCCTCCACGCTCTGTTGTGTCTGCAGCATCGCACTTCTCCGCGGCGTCCCCGCGGGTCTCGCTCGCCATCGCACAGTCGTCACGCGTCCCTTCTCGTCCCGTTCCTTGCGAATCTTCTCCAGTCGCACGGCGGTATTGGAGCGTCGTCGTGATACCCTGCTGTCCACCTCCAACACGATATCCGGCGAAAGTGCGCGTTCACGGAGACGTTTCTCCCCATTGTTGTGGTTTTGGCTTGACGTGGAAGCTCCCAGGAAACTGCTGGATGGGACGGATTCGTATTCCTTCGGTTCGAGTTCGGGCCCGAGGACGGTCTCGCAGATCCCCGTGTCGTCGCTGATGATGAACTGGTTGCGGATGAAAGCCAACAGCCAGGTTTGGTCGTCCAGCACGGCCATGCTCAGAGAAGTGCTCAATTTAAGCGGACGAGATTGCTTCTTTCGGCATTATAGCACTGTCAGCGGTGCTTGTAATAATTTATTACTGATAAATTCGTGGTGATACGTCGAACATGGCGCAAATAGTTACGGTCACCAGGTATGTAAATTTATTAAATATTCAGAAGTATGCACGAATACAAAAACAAACAAACAAACAATGCGAAGCAGCTTTCTCCCGACTATTTGCATGATTGGTTGATTTTGTGATTGCTTGTTCAGAAAAGTCAATGCGAACCAGTAGTAGGATAAAGTTGCGAACGAGGTTGCAAAAGTTGCGAACATGTTTGAAAAAGTTGTGAACAAGTCTGAAACAATCGCGAAGTGACAAACCTGCGAACAACCTGAAAAAAGAACCCGTATCAAAAAGCTGCGAACAAGTAGGGAAAAATGCGAACACGTCAGAAAGGTGGCGAACAAAAGTCGGAAAGACACGCGAACGGAACAAGTGGTATGACCGCTCACAATCAACAATCCATTAATCAACCATTCAAAAGCACTGGAATCCGGCTACTGGCTGCTGGACCCGGACATCCGTTGCCACTGCCACGTCGTCCGTCGTCCGTCACACTTTTCTTGTGCCAGAAGTTGTCTCTCTATATCTCTTTCACGTTTTAAAATTGTCTCCGCAAGCCGGCATGAGCGACTGGAGCGGTGTGATACATGTAATCACCTTCGCCACGACATCTCGCCATTTCTGGACTACTCTTTTTTCAATCATTTCGGAACTGTTGATTGTTCTCCGTCTCGCATGCTGTCTGCTCCAACAGCGTGATCTGCGATGTCCGGCATCGCCTTTATCAGTTTAGTGCTGTGGTTTGGTGCTTCCCTGGCTGCAGTCCTCGGGGTAAGTCTGGACCAAATCTCCACGACTGATTCAACCGACCGATTCTTCATGACATGGAGGGCTAGTGCTTGATTGGTGTATTGATCAAGCTTACTGCACTGAATCGTTCTAACAGTTGCCAAGCTTGTGATCGATTGATTGATTGATTGATTGATTGATTGATGAGGTCGTTGCATTAATAATTCCCTTTCTTCACACTTGACTACTCGTACAGGTGGCGTTGTACTGGATTAAACGCAATATGAAGTCGCCCTTCGCCAAT
This sequence comes from Hypsibius dujardini, assembly GCA_001579985.1. Taxonomy (NCBI): domain Eukaryota; kingdom Metazoa; phylum Tardigrada; class Eutardigrada; order Parachela; family Hypsibiidae; genus Hypsibius; species Hypsibius dujardini. The sequence goes on from LRSR01000938.1 coordinate 3,815, forward strand.
ATCAAGCGCTATGAAGAGGAATATTTTTATCGGAATCCGAAAACCGACAAAATGGAGGCATTTCCATCCCTGATGACGGATGCCGCCAGCATGGACCTGACTGTTATCATTCCGGCTTACAACGAGAAAGATCGGCGTAAGTTGTGGGTTTTATTTCTGCTTTCAGACAGATGTATTTCGGTACTCCTGTTCTTTGAAGGACGTTCAGAATCATAATCAAAAGGATAGACCAAAACCTGTTGTCTTGCTTACTTGATTGCTTAATTGATTGTCTATTTCCTACTTGATTGATTGATTGCTTACTTGCTTATGTACTTCCTAATTGATCGTCTACTTCGTTGTTGCTTGATTGATTGATTGCTTACTTGATCGATAAGCAAAACAGTATTTACGTATCTTATCTTAAAACAGATTTACATTTTTTGTCGTCTTTCAGTTCCGAAGATGTTGGATGAGTGCGTGGAATTTTTGGAGGCGCGGAGGAGAGAATCAGAGTTCAGTTATGAGATCATCGTCGTGGACGACGGGAGCCGTGACAACACCACCGAGGTATACTGTACTGTCGCGTTAACTTTCGCGCACTGCAAGAGCATTACTTCGTTATCCTAGCCCGTAGTGTACGTAAGCTCATGCGCGGATCCATAGGTCTAAGTTTACGGTGGGTCTACTTCTACTGCGCGAAGCTAACGCGGCAGTACAGTACTTGCTGCAATCGTTATCTTGGATTCTTCAAGGCGTCGTCGATTTCGTTTGGTATTCGGGTCGATTATTTTTCTCCGCAGGTTGCGCTTGAATATTCGTCCTCGCTCGGAGTGGAACGGGTGAGGGTGTTGACGCTCGTCCAAAACCGCGGCAAAGGCGGCGCGATCAGACTGGTGAAGCACGCACATCCTTACTTTTTTCGTTCCATGCGTGACTGCAAATGTTAACGAGCATTTGTTCCCTCGATTAGGGTGTCCTTTCGGCTAGAGGGAAGCGGATCCTGTTCGCCGACGGTGACGGCGCCACAAAGTTCTCCGACCTCGGACATTTGGAAGAGGTGTTGAAGGCATCCGCCAACAAGGATGCCATCGTGGTCGGCTCGAGGGCTCATTTGGAAAAACGAGCGGTCGCTGAGGTTGGTACAATCAACAGGAAGAATGAGTATACTGGAGGGGCCGAGATATGAGCAAAAGGGGCGGGGCAGGGGATGGTCAGGTGGTTGAGTACACTGGAGGGTCCGGGGTATGGGCAAAAGGGGCGGAGCAGGGNGCCCCTTTCGCCCATTCCCCGGACCCTTCAGTGTACAGGGTAATTGCAGTAGCTTAATTGGGATTGAGTAGGAGTGCTGTTTTGGTTTGCTGATTTTTTGTGTTCTTCCAGCGATCGATTTTCCGCACATTCCTCATGAAGGGATTCCATTGGTTTGTGTGGACAGTCGGTGGCGTCACAGGCATCAAGGACACTCAGTGTGGTTTCAAACTCTTCACCCGGTCGGCGGCATCCAAAATCTTCTACAACCTCCATGTTGAGCGATGGTAAGGGCAGTGCGCAGGTGTCTTCGATGGGGACATCAGGGAATTGAGCGTGATGCGGGGGAAGTTACTGTGCTCTTGTTCTTCTTAAGGGTGTTTGACAGCGTGATGCGGGGGAAGTTACTGTGCTCTTGTTCTTCTTAAGGGTGTTTGACATCGAATTGCTTTATATCGGGGAGGTCTTCAAGATGGACATTCATGAAGTTGCTGTGAATTGGCAGGAAATTGAAGGTATGATCCGTTAACGGACACGGCGCACCCACAGACACATGACTGGCATGGGAAATTACACGTCTGGAAGTGGAAGGAAGATGTGCCGGAATTGTCTGAGAGAAACTTTCACAATTGTTTTTCTTTTCTCGCGTCAGGTTCGAAGCTCATCCCCATCTTTAGTTGGATACAAATGGCGCTGGATATCTTGCGGATGAGGATATTTTACATGCTTGGCATCTGGAAAATCGACGCCGCGGTCACGGGCCAGGTGACGCGGATAAAGAACAAATCGGTGTGACAGTTTGCGTGAAAAAGTTCCACTTTTTGTGTGACTCTTCCTCCAGATCCAGATCCTATCCAGATCCTATCCAGATCCAGATCCTATCCAGATCCTATACTTTCTACCCGTTTTCTAAGATTTCTACAGGTTTTGCTTTCTGTGCGCTCTCATTGGAATCACTTTTTGCCCCCCCCCCCCATTCCATGTTTTCCTTGGGCGAACTGATAAATTTATCGTCTCTTTGGATATTAACACACACGACGGTCGGCGCTCTTTCTCGCCTGGAAAGCACACTTGAAAATGCAACCAGCAAGCTATTGACATTATTGGAATGTGCGATATTGGCCGTCGCGGTAGCCAGTTCTACACGTGTGTGCAGACCGGTGCAGTGTGCAGTAGTGTGTGCAGACCGGTGCAGTGTGCAATGTGCAGTAGTGTGTGCGGACCGGTGCAGTGTGCAGTGTGCAGTAGTGTGTGCAGATTGGTGCAGTGTGCAGTAGTGTGTGCAGACCGGTGCAGTGTGCAGTAGTGTGTGCAGATCGGTGTAGTGTGCAATGTGCAGTAGTGTGTGCAGACCGGTGCAGTGTGCAATGTGCAGTAGTGTGTGCAGATCGTGTGCAGTGTGCAGTAGTGTGTGCAGATCGGTGTAGTGTGCAGTGAGTACTTCCGTCGTACCCCATGCTGTATATTCCGTTTATCTGAACTTTTACCGCAAGCAAGTACAACAGCTGCGTATCGTAGTTTCCTATCCGGTTATCGGGAGTTGTTGACAAAACGTGTGTATTTTGTACCTCGCTGGCGGCACGTTCCATCATTTCGTTGGGGATTTGGGCGGTGCAATCAATCAATCGATCGATTAATCCCGGCCTCACTAATAGGGCGCTCACTTCAACCAGGCACCTGTTGTCCACGTGCACAGCGAAACCGGTCAGACTGCATTTCTGGAATTAATAAGGCAATCCGTAATTAGCAAATCAATTAAATTCAGGATATTTCTCCGCAACTGATTATCAAATCCAAAGCAGCAAAATCAGGCGTCTACTAATAAGGCGACCTTGAAATTGGTGTGATTACTCGCAGTCGGTCTGAAAGTCTGAATGAAACAGAAGAGCTTAGACAGGCAGTGTGTGTTGTTAGTTGATTGGTCGGCAGCCAGGCCTGTCCATTGGTCGGCAGCCAGGCCTGTCCATTTGTCCAGGCGTGTCCATTTGACCATTCATATTGTCTGTCTGCGTCTGCTGGCGTGCGCCGTGTGCGTAACTGTGTACGAACGGTTCGCATTTGAATTCTCTTTTGAAGAAATGCCAGCACTTGAATTCTCCACTTCCACTCACCGTACTTTCTCATCCGTTCAATTGCCGCGAGGCCTCGACTTTCGTGGATATATTATTTCTCTCGTTGTCCTCATCTCGGCACTACACACCTCGAGCCGAACGCACATGAGGGAGAGGGAAAATATTTTCCGACGCCAAAAAGAGGAATTATATTAAGGAATAACTCGCAAGATCTCGCTGATAATGACGTCCTGCAAACGACGGTTCTTCATATTCTCCCTCTGTCTGGCATCCCTCTCCTGTGCCACATGGCTAGGTAAGGATTTTTTGATTTTGTATATTACGGTGGGACGGGGGGACAATGTGGGAAGATTTGCAGGCGTTCGGGCTGTGGAAGACAACTTGGAAAAGAATGGGCAAAGCAATCAAATCAGTCAATCAAGCGAGCCCGGCAAGGGTGAATTCGAGTCGATTCAGTTTTTGCATAAACTGTTGGATGAGGATTTGTCGGGGTATGTCGACGTGCGGGAATCCAAGGAGGTAAGGTCATTGGGAATGGGAAGAAAATTCAGACAACCACGGTGATGTTCGGTATGGCGTTATAGTTCTTGAACGATGAACTCAACGTCAAAGGCAAGAGCAAGGACAGGCTCAACACCTTCCACCAGGACGATCCGCAGGTGACGGTGGAGGAGTTGTGGACGTCGTGGACCGCCTCGGAGGTCCACAACTGGACGGTGGAACAGGTGGTGGTGTGGCTGATTGAGCATGTGGAGCTGCCGCAGTATGCGGAAGTTTTTCGACGCTTCTCCGTCAGCGGTGCTCAACTTCCCAGGCAAGTTTTTCCTTCGAAGTTCGGAAACGCGATATGCCTTTGTGAGTCTATTGTCAGTTACTTTGTAAAAACTTTGTAAGTTGGATTTCGGTCTGAAATATGCCCCAAAGTTTCGAAAAATGGCAGAACCTACAACAGTCAATTCAACCAATCAATCAATCAATCAATAGGGGAACAACAGTCTATTCAACCAATCAATCAATAGGGAAACAACAGTTTATTTAACCAATCAATCAATCGATCAATAGGGAAACATTAGTCTATTCAACCAATCAATCAATCAATATGGGAACAACAGTCTATTCAACCAATCAATCAATCAATAGGGAAACAACAGTTTATTCAACCAATCAATCAATCGATCAATAGGGAAACATTAGTCTATTCAACCAATCAATCAATCAATCAATTGGGGAACAACAGTCTCTTCAACCAATCAATCAATAGGGAAACACCTCGGATTTAGCTGCGGACTAATTCTCTTGCAATCGATGAAGCAACTAATCACCGGAATCATTCATTTATTAATTAATTTGAGGCAGTCTGAAGCGGCAGAATCCAATCGGTATTACGAAATAATTACTTGTATCTCGTGGTACGTAAAACAAATTCTGAAATTTCACATCTTTAGAAAGCCGGAGAATTGAATTTTCAGACATCCGTCTTAACTTCTTGAATATTTTTTCAACAACATTTCTGATTTCTTCTTCTAGGATGGCATCGAACTCACCCGAGTACTTGACGACCATTCTCGGTATCCGAGACCCGATTCATAAAAGAAAGCTGTCCCTCAAGGCGACCGACGCCGTGTTGTTCGGCTCACCTAAACGTATGTCTACCATATTGACTCACGTTTTGCCGGTATTTTCTTTAGCTACAGCTATTTTGCTCCTCCATTGTATTGTGTGGGGCCTAATAGCATCCCGGCTATTTTACCCCTCCCTGGGGCCCAATAGAACCTTGGATATTTCACCCATCTCTGAATGCATCACTAGGGGCAAAATAGCGCCCTGGCTATTTTACCCCTCCCATGCTGTCCGTTCGTCCGTCTGACCGTCGGCCGTCCGTCTGTCGTCCGTTGGCCGTCAGTCCGTCAGTCGGCCGTCCGTCCGTCAGTCAGTCAGTCCGTCCGTCAGTCTGTCCGTCAGTCCGTCCGTCCGTCTGTCGTCCTGTAAGCCGTCCGTCTCGTCCGTAGGTCGTCCGTCCGCTATCCGTTCAGCCATTGCCCGTTGTTCGGCCATTTGTCCGACCACGGGCGGACGGTCAACGGACGGATGGACAACGGAAAGATTGACGGGCAGACGGACAAAATGGGAAGGGTAACATAACAGGGGGGGGGGCGATTTTGTCCCCTGGTGATGTATTCAGGAAGGGGTAAAATGGCCAGGGTGCCATTGGGTCCCAAAAAGGGGGGGGAAGTAAAATAGCCACTCTGATTCACTGTTGTATTGCACCGATTACACCGGCGGTGTTGTTGTGTGTTGCAGGCGACCCGTTTGGTGCTTACAAGCACTGGATCTTTTTGACGTCGATCGGCATCGCATCGTGCGGAATTTGGTTCGCTTACTCCCAGCGGCGGAAGTACGATCGTCAGATGCAACAGGTCTCCGCGGATCTGGAGAACTTTCAGCAGCTGGAACGGCAGCTATCGAGCTTGCAGGAAAAGTAAGTGATATTATGAGCCAGGCGAGCTGGCAGGCAGATAGTGGGAGAACTAATTCGACACGGTCAACACTGGCGGAGAAACTTGCTACGCTTGGCCAGCCGTTGATTGATTTGGTGTAGTACGCGAAAAGCTTGATTGATTTTGTGTCACTAGACAAATAACGTTACCAGATTGGGGAATAAACGGTTGATTGATTGGTTGATTGACTGACTTGAACACTGATAGGCGAATGCTTGATTGATTGGTTGATTGACTGACTTGAACACTGGTAGGCGAATGGTTTGATTGGTTGATTGACTGACTTGAACACTGACAGGCGAATGGTTGATTGATTGATTAAACCGAAACATTGCACTTGACTGGCCAAACCATCAATCAACGCCTGGCGGAGCAAGTTTCTCCGCGAGCTGTAGATGTTTAGAGATCATTGCTATAAAAAGCCCTGACGAGCTGGAAGCATTCAAGGTCAGATGAAGAGCTGTTTGCAATTGTTGTTTAGGGTGGGAAAATCGGAGACTGCCGAATCAAACAACGGTGATAAGTCTTTATCATCATCTGTCGAGGGCACTCGGCTCCAAGAAGCGGAAGAGGAACTGAACGTCCTGCGAGACGCCCTGCAGCGGGCTGAACATCGAGCTGAATCGCGGGCCTTCAACGTCCCGGCCGAGCTGGAGATGCATCTTCGAAAGACCTACACCGTGGAGCTGAGCTATTTCCGCAGCAAACGGGCAGCTGCGGAGAAACAACTGCAGGCGGCTAAGGAAGAGGTAGACCTTCCTGGGCATTAGTCGATGCTTTAAGAGTGGCAACAAGTATTTTATGCAAAATTCGGGTTCGTTCCAGTGCGAGAAGCTCTACAAGAAACAGCAGGGTGTGTTCGGACCGTTCCGGGTGGCCCACGGCTCTCAGTTGGATACAGTGGATGATGGACTGGTGGTCGCAAAGTGAGTCGGCTGTTTTGTTCAACCCTTCCGAGGCCCGAAGGGCGTGGCCTCAGTGGACTGTGATCAATCGCTTGTTCTAGTCCTCGGCCTTTTTTTTTAACTGTACACACGGTTCAGTAGTAATACGTCCGTTAGGTTGATTGATTGATTGTCTGTTAGTCGTGTCCTCCGATCCATCGTCCTAGTTAAAATTCCTTCTCATTTCCAGGGCCGCACTCACGGAGCTCGCCTCCGACATGGATGAGCGCTCCAAACGCTGGGGCCGTATGGAGATTCTCACGGGATTGAACATTGTCTCACCAAATCCCGCCGCCGACGGGAGCTATCTGCGGCGGCAGTTTCTGCCGTCCTCCTCGTCCAGCGCGGAGTTCCCCGATCACAGCAGCTCCACGTCCAGCTCGCGTGTGTCGGCGGGCGTGAGCGGTGGCGGTAGCGGCGGTGGCCCCAACGAGACCGAGTACGATCGTTACGGACGACGCGTGTCGTGGGAACCGGACACGTTCTCAGTGAACTCCTACGACTCCATGCCGGTTAACATCTCCGAGACGAAGAAGTTCGGGGACGGCGGCCAAAAATCCAGCATCAGCGGGGAAGTCCGAGCCAGACTGCAGCAGCGAATCAGTCCGGAGCCACCGGGCGTTGTTAATGGTGGTCTTGGTCGCAGTGGCCGACCGACTGCGCCTATACCCTGCGATGACGAGGAGCGGGCAGCTAGGAAGGTCCCGGACGGCTGTGTGGACCTGGACGCGGTATCCATCATCAGTGGGAGTGTGTCCGGCGGCGGTGAAACGACGGTGAAGAAGCGGAGCGGTCTGAAGAAGATATTCGGCAAATGAGTCACTGGGATGGCTGCCTTTTTCCCCCGACGCCTTCCGTGATGAGGCTGCCTTTTTCCCCCGACGCCTTCCCTGATGATAAGGATGGCGGTCCAGTGAATGTATGTGGTTTGGAAGTGTCTTCCCTGGTGGCCCTGTGATATTACGAAGATGTCAAGGTGGAAAATGCTGTTTTAAAGATGGGTTTTTTTCTGTTGAAGTAACAATACGTTCGTTTTCTCTTCCTTCTCTCAATCCGGTGCCTTTGGGGTGTCCTCTCTATCTCGCTCACTGCACAACGCGAATATTCTCTCGCGAGCCCCCCTGAGGAGGAGTGATGAATTTCTAGTTGTGTGTGCATGTGAGTCTCTCTCACTGTGTGCCTTTTTTAAGTCTTTAAGCTACTTTTGCTTGCAGATTCAGACTTTCTCTCTCTCTCTCTCTCTTCCGTGGCAGCAATGCTGAATGACATTTTGGTGTTACACACATGTGTGTGCGTATGCATGTGGACTGGTGGTCCTCGGTGACACTCGTTGCGCGAGATTTGACCGGGGGGGAGATT
>LRSR01000942.1:0-18955 GCA_001579985.1 Hypsibius dujardini
ATGTGTGGTTTCTGCAATGTCGCTCGGAAGCCTAGATTGAAACTAGCCCATAGCTCCGCCCCTTGGCATCCAAAACAGATTCTGCTGATGTCAATCGATTCGAAATCGAATTTGGGTTACACGGGTGTCAAAAATCTTGGCATCAAACATTTTACCATCGTCGGGATGAAAAAATTGAAACTTCGAAAACGTGGTTGATGAATCAACCAATCAAGCCTCGGGTCATAGTACAAAGTGCGAGCATTTTTTTTCTTCCATTTTTTCTCTGAAACCGCGTCCACGCAAAGTACCAGAAAATTCTGCGACACACAAAATTATGGGAACAAGCAGATGACGGCCCAAAGCGCTTACACTAAAAAACGGGCTTTTCTCAGGAACCACGTTGTTGCTCTGATTGGATTGATTGATTAAACGATTGATTGATTAAACGATTGATTGATTAAACGATTGATCGATTGATTGATTGAACGATTGATTGATTAAACGATTGATCGATTGATTGATTGATTGAACGATTGATTGATTAAACGATTGATTGATTGATTGATTGAACGATTGATTGGTTGATTGAAGGCCTTAAATAACATCCGTATTTTTTCTTTGATAATTAATCCAATACTAATTTAGTTACGTTAGGATTTCTTATAAGTTGACCAGCGCCTTCACTCTCGAGTCCTTCTCGTGCGTTGCGAAAGGTCGCCAATCTGCATGTCTACTGAACTTTCTTCAACTCCATTCGGGGCGTCACTGACAGTGAGCGGTCGTCCGCCCAGTTGACGGCCCAAACGCGCCTACGCTAAAAAATGACCAACGAAGAACTATCACATTGCGGAAAACGCGTATGTATAATAAAATTAGATGAAAAAGGTAGTTAGGCGAACTCAGCGAAAGAGAAGAGTGCAGACGTTAACCAGAGAGGAAATTATTAAAAAAAGGGTTATATCACCAGCCCGGTGGAGCGATTCCCACACCGACCGACCGACGAGCAATCATGTTGATTCTTCAGAGAACCCGAGAGCGAAACAGGCAGAATGCATTATCTGAAACTCCGGTCGCGTCTCCGTTCACCGTCATCGAGGCCGTCGTCGTGGTCGGCCTTCCCGTTGCCGTTGCTCGCACTGGGAAAGTCCAACGTCCTGCTCTTCTTCACATTATTGCGCTTCTCCCGCCGCCGGCTGTCCGACTCCCGCTGTTCATTCTCCAGGTCCGGCGAGCGCGGCGAGGAATGCCCGCTCGAGTGATGCTGCTGCCCATGCTGCTGCATCAGCACCTGCTGCTTGAAGGCTTCCAAGGTCGCCGGCGGCGGCCCGGACGGGAAGCCAAGCCCGGCGAACATCAACGGCGGCGACGGCATCAACCCGGGAGGTGTCATGGCTCCGTTGGCCAGCGACTGCACCAGCAGTGCAGGCGGCGCGGGCGCCTGCTCGCCGTGCCTGCGACAGACGTCCTCGAGCTGCTGCCGCACCGCCACCGCCTCCTGCCGCGCCATCAGCGCGTCCCGCTGCGCCTTGTCCGCCGCGGCACGGAACGTCTGGCAGCGAATCTGCAGCTGCGTCTCCCGGTCCCGCTTAACTGACTCGAGTTCCTGCTGCAGCCGCGCCACCTGCTTCGTCGCGCTCCTCAGATCGTCCTTCTTCTCCTGCAGCTCCCGCGTGGTACTGGCCCCGCCCGCCGCCTCGGCGGTGCGCATCTTCCGGATCTCCTCCTCCTTCTCGGCCAACAGCTGCCGCAATAGCCGAACATTACTCTGCGACTCGTCGCGTTCGCCCTGTAGCACCGCCAAGCGGTGGGAATTGTCGGGGACGCTTTCCGTCGCCTTCGACGCCATGACCGTCTGGATTTGCGTTCGCAGCGCAGAGTTCTCCTTCTCCAGCTGTTGCAACCGACCCGATAGGTCCGGCGGCTGTTCCGCCTGCACTGAGCCCCTTCGGTTGGAACGACCGTCGGTGGCGGCGGCGATGAGGTTACGCCGTTCGGCTTCGGCGAACCGGCCGCGGAGGTCTTCCACCTGCCGTTTGAGTTCGTCCCGCTCCTTCTGCATCAGCCGGAGTTGGGTGTCGACGTCGTTGTTTTTGCTGAGGAGAGTCGCGTGGGTCTCTCGGTGGTCCTTGAGATCCTGCTCGCGGTCGCCGATGGTTCGACGGAGGGCTTCACAATCCAGACACGGCATCGGACGGAGCGGGATCAACGGCGGCTGCATCATCACTGGCGGGGGAGGAGGGTGGCTTCGACTGGCGCTAAGGTCCTCGGCTTGTTTTTGCAAGAGGACCTGAATGTCTTCGCGGAGGGCAAGGAGTTCCTTGTCCTTCTTCTTGTCGTTCTCTTCGAAGCCGCGAATCAAGTCACGCCGGATACCGCGGTCGTGTGAGGCGGTCAGCATGGATATCACGGTGAAGAGCGATAGGATGACCATACCTGTAAACAAAAACACGCTTTTCATTCTAACAACAGGGAAAATCCAAGCCGGCACATACCAAGCAATCGGAACCATCCAGGCGCCGTCTCAAACAGCCCCACCAACGACATCCACCCAACGCTTGCCATCTCCATCGGCTTCTCCAAATGGTCGGTCCACGAGCCTCCTGCACCACCAGCGGACTCGTTCACTTTCCCATCATCATCCGACGTCAAACGCGGAGCCTCATCAAACTCTTCACACGACCCTTCCACACCGGGACGCTGTCCAGCTCGACAGGTCCCACTGACGGTTGCCCCAATCGCCTCCGCACTATCACGCGGATTATCATGTCCATGTGCGGAATGATGATGGCCGTGGTGATGCTCATGTACGGAATGATCATGGTGTGCGTGATCATGCCCATTCGCGTGCGAATGGCCCAACTGCGGAGGAGGAGGAGCCTCCAGCTGCGGCGGCTGGAACTGATTCCCCGCACCGAGGTGGTGGTGCGGCTGGCCTTCCCCGCTGCCCAACCGCCGGCGACTGTACCGCGGATTGGCGTCAATCGCCGCCTGCAGCTCCGTCATCGGGCCCGGCGGGTCCACACCGGGGATCCGCGGAGCTTCCGTGGCCGTCGCCGGGTCCAGCAGCGGCGGCGGTGTGGGGAACCCTTCCGACGGGTCGCGCTTATACTCATCCGTCAACAGCCCCGGCACCGTCTTCCCTTCCATGCGGTCGCGCACCAGCTGGGTGTAGTCCACCGGGGCCTCGGTGGCGTCTTCGGGGGCGATGAAGGTCGGCGTGGGTCGGGTCGGTTCGGTGATGATTTTAACCGCCGCTGCAAGGGATGACTCCGTTTGACCGGCCAAGAGCTCAGCGGTCGGAACTTCTGCTCTTGCCTCCGGAGTAGATGGAACTTGCGGAACCGTCGCCGGTCGGACTTGATTGCTCCGTTCCGGTTCCTCCGGTGGATGGGGATGCTCATGCCCAGAGTGGTCGTCGTGGCTGTGATCGTCACCGTGATGATGGTCATGTCCGTGAGCGCCGTGATCGTGTCCGTGAGCGCCGTGGCCGTGCTTATGATCGTGGTGGTGGTGGTGACGGTTCAGCAGGGATCGTGTGCTGATCACCGGCTGATCGCTGTTTCGATAGATGCCTGGAAGGGATGCCCGAAAATCGGCCTGTTGGAAGACCACCTTCGGTTCGGGATGTTTCTGGACCGGCGAGGCGGCGATGGGCTCAGCTGCAGCCGGGACAGCCGGGACAGAGACTGTCGGCGGTGGTGCCGCAGCTCCGTTCAGTTTCCGCGCCATTTCACCGAGATCGCTGGAGAGTACCGGCGGAGGCAGTTGGGTAGTGGGCGCGCTTAAAACCGGAGACACCGTCGACGACACCACTGACGGTTGTACCTCCTGCTCCGCGGGAATCTCAGCGGCAACAGGACTCGATTGGACAACTGGAGCGGTTTCGACTTTCTCAACGGGCTTCTCAATCGCTGGTCCGACAGTCGGCGAGGCAGCCTCCACAACTGCAATTTTCTCCGGCAGTTTCAGTTCGCTGACTGCTGCGACTGGTTCCGGACTGACGGGACTAGGGGTGGTTTTCGGTTGTTTCTGCGTCTCGGGCTCCGCAGCAGCAGAGAGGGGTAGAGTAAAGGCCTCACCCGGCGAGGATAAATTTTTCAGCGGTTCCGACGACGCGGTGTCAGAGTGATCGTGGGCAACGTGCTTGACAGCGTCCGTGTCGGGAATGCGATTACTGTCCTCCAGAGCGGGATCGACCGATAATCCATGCGAGATGTCCTCGGTGGAGTGGAAGGACTCTGGAACGTCAGTTGTAACCGTAACCGGGGGTGCCGGAGGGGGTGGGACCACAACGGATGAAGCCGCAGGAACCGGGGTAGTCACGACGGACTCAGCGGATATTGGGGAGGCCGGCTCTGCTGCTTCTTCAGCTGTTGGTGCGGGTGGAATCACTTGAGCAGCCTCTAAGAATATCAAAGAAATTGTGATTAGACTAGGCAAATCAATCAGTCAACCATGTACCACCCTCAAACCAGAAAATTACTCTGACTGTCACTCGCTGATCAATCAATCAATCGATGGCACACATACTCGCTGCTAAATCAATCAATCGATGGGATACATACTCGCTGATCAATCAATCAAATGATGGAATAGATACTCGCTGATCAATCAATCAATCGATGGGATACATACTCGCTGATCAATCAATCAATCGATGGGATACATAAGACAACTTGACCCACCTGGACTAGACGGCTCGACTTGCTCGACAACTTTCTCGTTCGCCACATTCGCAACTAGCGGTTGGGAAACCGACCCGGTATCCGCCACAGGTGTAGCGGAAGCCGGCGGGGAACTTTCCACAACAACAACTTGCTCCACCGCGGCGGGCGTCGTTGAAATCACTGAGACATCCTCCTTCGGCAAATTGCCCGAAACTTTCTCCTCCTCCACCGTTTTTACCTCTTCAGATGGCGGAGGAGCCGCTGCCGCTGTCGTTACCTCGTGTTCCGCCATCACAGCCGGCCCATCCACCACCACGTACTCGGCGACATCCATATAATTGGTGGTGATGTCCGTTAGAGTGCGTGGAATATATCCCCTTTTTCCATTGACCTAGCAGTGCAAAACGATGCGAAGCCTTCACAACAAAAGCGTTTACATTTGTGTGAAATTAACAAACCTCCACTTCCCAGATGTCGGGGCTGTTCGTGATTTTGAAGGTCTTTACGGGCTGGCCGGCAGCCACCGGCAGATATCCATGCTTCATCGCTGCCTCGGATGGATTATAGTCATACCCGGCAGTTCCTTCAGATAATGGTTCTGAAAAAGTAATTCCTGTGTCAATTACAAACTCAAAAAGCAGAACCGCGGAGGAGACGCCTGTAAAACAAAAAAGTTTCGAGAGGGAACCGGGAAGGAACCTAAGAGGAAAACATCTTCCACAGGAGCAAAAATGGCAATAAAAAATTGCTCTCTGAAAATGTCTTTTTGCATATCTAAAATCTATCGAAATTTCCGTCTAGGTCTTGGGAGAAAATGCATTTGGAAGAATACAAGAGCAACACAAAAAGTTTCGGGGCAAAATTGTCATTGAGGAAGAAAATCTTCCATATCACAATCTCTCACAACAATAATAAGTTGCTCGTAAATTATCCACTAATGTTATATAAATTCCAGCTCAGAATTCATTTCTTCACCTCACATAATTGCCGAAATGAAATCAGTTCGGTAAAGAAAAAGTTTCGGGGAGAAGAGAGCTCGGAGAGCTTGGCAAAGACGAAAAAATCTTCCCACCCTGTAAAAATGCTCGCACTGTTCTGGTTCAACTTTGTACCCATGGCTTGCAACCATATTTACTTTAAAACGCCTTCTTGCAATTGACGGATTCAAATGCGTGAGTGGGAGCACACGTACCGGAGCAGAAAGTGTCCTTGCAATACCAGGAAGTTTTCTCACTGCGGGAAGTTCCCAACAGCAACGCAAAAATCACCAGACAAACTGCGCGCACTCGACGGTCCATCCGCAATCCCCGCACAGCCTGTGAGATTACCATCCTGCGGAGGGGCAGTGAGGCGAAAGTGAAGAATCACATTACAGGACATAAAAATATTAGTAAGGGATCCTGGAGGAAGATTAATTGACAAGCACACTTTTAAAGTTTAAAACTATACACGTCGACAGACAGACAGCCGCCAGGTGATGTTGCTGAATGATGATCCACTTATTGCGGTAGCACTGAAACGTGGAGGATGGAGGATGGAGGATGGAGAATGGAGGATGGAGGGTGAACCTCCTCAATCCAACCGGTGCATGTACTTGCATTTCCAGCTAAAATTTCATTTTGAAGTAGTGTGAGGAAGGGGTCCTGGAATGGGCCACCCTGGAATCAGAACTTCTAGACAGGTTTTGGCTATCATCAAAATCCTAAACGACAGAGAATAATTGATAACCCCGGTGGAACGCGTATTAGATATGAAAAAAAAGTAGGAACATATTTTAAAAACGAAATAATTGGAAAATTCGAAATTTCACTATAGAGGGCGCTGCCTACCCAGGGACGCATCTGCTTTCAATTAACTTGCGACAGAGTGCCCCCTGCTACCCGGTGACCCATTCCAGAGCACGGAAAGTCAAGAGGCTCATTCCAGGACCCTTCCTCATAGTTGTAGGTGATGTTTGCAACTGGAAATGACCATCCACAAATTTCACCGCAAGCAGTTCAAACTACGAATATTCACTTTTTGCAGGACTGACGGTTAAACTTCCCGTTATAACGTCCTTATGAATGGGAAGTACACAGCAGCCTTACGCGACCTAGATCTGAATGCAGTTATTTTGAAAATATCAATTGAACTTCCATCTCCATCCTCCACCCTCCACCCTCCATCCTCCACTCTCCATCCTCCACCTTCCATCCTCCACCCTCCACTCTCCATCCTCCATCCTCCACCCTCCACTTTCCATCCTCCACCTTCCACCCTCCACCCTCCACCCTCCATCCTCCACGTTTCAGTGCTACCCGGCTTCTTGGCAACACATTCAGCCGGCAAAAACCGCGAAATGGGACCGGCCGTTATTTATCACCCGGTGGAATGGTTACAGGTAAAATGCGGGGCCAGATATAATTAACGTATTTCGGTCAGAAAAATGACTGCGCTTTGATTGATTAGTTTTGGATGGAATTTTTCAGGTTCTTTTTCTCATTGTTGTTTTGCCGGCAGTCAATCCAGAATCCCAGATGCATGTAGCCGGAAAAATTTTACGATCACGCCTAATGTGCTCCCGTTTGTTGGTCCTGTTGATTCTTTGTTGTAATCTGTCCCAGTAGTCGTTGTCAGGATGGATTAATTGATTAATTGACTGATCGACTGATCGATTGATTGATTGACTGATTGACTGATAGATTGATGGATTGAATGATGGATTGATTGATGGATTGATTGATTGATTGACTGATGGTAAGATTGATTGACTGATCGATTGATTGATTGATGGATTGACTGATGGTAAGATTGATTGATTGGTTTATTGATTGATTGATTGATTGATTGATTGATTGATTAAGTCAGGCAAGAATCAGGAAGATCAGTAAACCGTCATCAGATTCCTCCCCGGTCGAGTCGCACAATTCGTTACATGTAGGTCTCAGCTCCTCATTACAGTAACAGTGCTTTAAAAAATTTAATTGTTCAGCGTTTAGTGTATGAATGCGAACTGCGAAGCACAGGGGCCAATAAAGTGTCCAAGCATTGCCGAGCCATTCTGCTTGCTATGCTTGCACGTTTCTTGACCGAATGATTATCATTCCTATGCGAGAGCGCACAAAAAAGATAGCACAAAAGTGCGGTAATTATTGTTAAGTGACGAACGGATATTAACCCCCAATCTTGGAACTAATTTCCGGTTGACCCCTACTTGGCGCTAAAAACAGGTGCAGTTTCGTAGGAGCGGCTCCTACAGATGACAAAATTTTACACGGTGAATTTTACAGCGGCCCGAATTAAGTACAATAGTAAATGGGGATTTGATCAACACACGGTCATTCATTGACGGCACGCCACGTCAAGACCACACCCCCACCAAATGTGGCTGCAAGCGATTGGTCCAACACATCCGCGCCCCGCCTCTTTCTCTGCGTGGCAGACTAATCTCCAGGCTTCAAAATAGCCTTGACGTGGCTCTCACAACACATTTTCCTACCGAAGAGAGCGAGAGACAGAAAACCCCGTCGTCATTTCACAAAATCCACTCCGGAGAACTTTTTTTCCTCGTCGGGTTGATTCCCCCTGAAATCCACTGGGTGTTTCGGTGTGATTTTTTCCCATTTCAGAGAAGGGATCCTTTTTCAGAATAATTTTCCAAGAATGTGGAGGACTTTTAAGGGACTTTTTGTGGTGATCTCGGCGGTGTTTGTCCTCTCGGCACTGGCGGAGGAGGCCAAGAAGAAGGACGGCAAGGCGGCGGAGAATGTCGGCACGGTGATCGGCATCGACCTCGGCACCACCTACTCCTGCGTGGGAGTGTACAAGTGAGTACAGTGAGACATTCACGGATGGGATGGACGAGGAGGAAAGTTGCAGTTGGTAGTGAACGACCTTGTTGGATTGGTTGATAGATTGATTGATTGATCAGCTGAAATGTCTGTGGCCGAGTGAAGCGAGTGGCTTGAATCGGATCACTGCGTTGTCATGCCACGTTTGCTGATCAATGATTTCCTTGTGAATCATGTTGATTGAAACTACTTTTCAATTGAATTTATTAGAAAAGCCTCCCAGCAATGTAGTTTCTCGAAAACCGAAAAGCCCCCGTCGTTGGGGAAACAACTTAACATGGGAAAAAACCTTCATTGGTTTGATCAAACGAATTGGTTGATCGGTTGATTTGCGTCGTAGTGGTGGAAGGCCTGATTCGGATCAAATTCCTTTTCAGTTGTTTTCGTTCATGATTTTGTGACTCGATTCTCTGGGTGCTATAATAGCGAAAATAGTTTATGACAGTTACGGGTGAACTGAAATCGATTAAGGGGAAGAATGTCCTTGGGGGACCTTGAATGGGAAAATAACCGCATTTCTATGCTATAGTTTCCGTTGATTGATTGATTGATTGATTTGCGCAATTATGTAATTTTGCTTCCGGTTCAAGGTTTTCCCCCTTGCTGTTGCTTTTTGTGGGTTTACGTAATTCTTTTAGAGGGTTCTTCGCATATTGAAAATGCGAATAAGTGGTGGTGGAATGGAAAGTTGAAATTGGCACATTTTTTGGAAGACTTTTTCATTCAACGTTGTGGCTGATGAGTTGATTGGTTGATTTGCGCAGGAACGGTCGCGTGGAAATCATCGCCAACGACCAAGGCAACCGCATCACTCCCTCCTACGTGGCCTTCACCGCTGAGGGCGAACGCCTGGTCGGTGACGCGGCCAAGAACCAGCTGACCAGCAATCCGGAGAACACTGTCTTTGATGTGAAGCGTCTGATTGGCCGGGAGTGGAATGACCCCAGCGTGCAGAGCGACATCAAGCACTACCCCTTCAAGGTAACTTCTTATCAAATATATACCTAAAACAGGATGAAAACCCTTGAAAGACCTGAGTTTGTCTTGATTGATTGATTGACTAGTTTGCTTGCTAGATTGATTGACTGACTTGCTTGATTGGTTGACTGACTTGCTTGATTGATTGACTGACTTGCTTGATTGACTGACTTGCTTGATTGGTTGACTGATTTGGTTGTTCGGTTGATTGATTGGTTGATTATGTGATTTTGTTTCCGGTTTGAAGTTTAACCGAGGTATCATCTTCCAGGTGGTGAACAAGGGCGGCAAGCCCAACGTCCAAGTGACCGTCCAGGGCGCACAGAAGGTCTTCACCCCCGAGGAGATTAGCGCCATGATCCTCGGCAAGATGAAGGAGGTCGCGGAGGCCTACCTGGGGAAGACGGTGACCCACGCCGTCGTCACCGTGCCGGCCTATTTCAACGACGCCCAGCGTGCCGCCACCAAGGATGCCGGAACGATCAGCGGGCTGAACGTGATGCGCATCATTAACGAGCCGACCGCCGCCGCCATCGCCTACGGTCTGGACAAGAAGGGAGAGAAGAACATTCTTGTGTTTGATTTGGGCGGTGGCACCTTCGATGTGTCCCTTCTCACCATTGATAACGGCGTGTTTGAGGTCGTCGCCACCAACGGAGACACTCATTTGGGTAAGGCAGGGTGTTTTCCGACTGTCGATCAATTCAATCAATCACTTCCAGACAACCAAGGCAGGCAATCAATCAATCAATCTCTTCCAGTCAATCAAGCATCTGCAGTCAATTACTGCCTTCCAGACAGTCAAACAATCGAAATCAGGCAATCAATCATGTAGTTTCGGTGGATAATTCTGGAATTGTTTTGCGCATTAGGTGGTGAGGATTTTGATCAACGCGTGATGGAACACTTCATCAAGCTGTTCAAGAAGAAGCACGATAAGGATCTCCGCAAGGACTCGCGCGCCGTCCAGAAGCTCCGTCGCGAGGTGGAGAAGGCAAAACGTGCCCTCAGTAGCCAACATCAGACCCGCATCGAAATCGAGTCCATCTTTGACGGCATTGACCTCAGTGAAACGCTCACCCGCGCTAAGTTTGAGGAGTTGAACATGGTGCGTATGTGTCTTTGCTGTCTGTACTTCTCTCTGCTTACTTAATTGTCTGTCTGTCAGCTTAACTGTCTGTCTGCTGACTCATTTGTCTGTCTGTCTGCTTACTTGATTGTCTGTCTGTCTGGTTTCCTGTTTGTCGATCTGTCTGTGTGCTTGTCTATCTGCTTGACTGACGACGGGCTCTTTTTCCGTTGCGTAGGATCTCTTCCGGTCGACCATGAAGCCCGTCCAGAAAGTGCTCGAGGACGCCGACATGAAAAAGTCTGACATCCACGAAGTCGTCCTCGTCGGCGGGTCCACCCGTATCCCCAAGGTGCAGCAACTGGTGAAGGACTACTTTGACGGGAAGGAGCCGTCGCGCGGCATCAATCCCGATGAGGCTGTCGCCTATGGTGCCGCTGTGCAGGCTGGTGTTTTGGGTGGCGAGGAGACCGCTCAGGATATGGTGTTGCTGGACGTGAACCCCCTGACGCTCGGTATCGAGACGGTCGGCGGAGTCATGACCAAGCTCATCTCCCGCAACAGCGTCATCCCCACCAAGAAGAGCCAGATCTTCAGCACGGCCGCGGACAACCAGCCCACCGTCAGCATTCAGGTGTTTGAGGGCGAGCGACCCATGACCAAGGACAATCATCAGCTCGGCAAATTCGACCTCACCGGTATTCCCCCTGGTACGTTCACTGGAAATCCACATCTGGGTTGGCCTTTTCTGTCCGAATCTGTTTCACGGTTCACGTATCTCCTTTCAATCTGTCGCTTTGCTGTCTGTCCGCAAGTCCATTGTGTGTCTGAATGGCTCTCTGGTGCCTCTAGTCGACCTTGTGTGTCTGAAAAGGTCTGGAATAGTAGTGTCTGTCTGTCTGGAACTGTTGTGTCGGGTGTGAAACAGTCATGCCTGTCTCAAAGGGTCGTGTCTGTCTGAAATTGGTCGTGTCTGTCTGAAATTGGTCGTGTCTGTCTGAAATAGATCATGTCTGTCTGACATTGATCATGTCTGTCTGACATTGGTCGTGTCTGTCTGTAATTGGTCGTGTCTGTCTGTAATTGGTCGTGTCTGTCTGAAATTGGTCGTGTCTGTCTGAAATTGATCGTGTCTGTCTGAAATTGGTCGTGTCTGTCTGAAATTGATCGTGTCTGTCTGAATCTTGTTTCGTCTTTCTAATCGACGTCTTCCTCTACGCTTTAGCGCCTCGCGGAGTTCCCCAAGTCGAAGTCACATTTGAAATCGACGTGAACGGCATCCTTCACGTGTCCGCGGAAGACAAGGGCACCGGCAACAAGCAGAAGATCACCATCACCAATGATCAGAACCGCCTCAACCCGGAGGACATTGAGCGGATGGTGCGCGAGGCCGAGCAGTTTGCCGAGGACGACAAGCTGGTCAAGGAGCGCGTGGAGGCTCGCAACGAGCTCGAGTCGTTTGCGTACTCGCTGAAGAACCAGATTGGCGACAAGGAGAAGCTCGGCGGGAAGCTCTCGGACGACGACAAGGAGACCATCGAAGCCGCCCTGACCAAGTCGATCGAGTGGCTGGAGAAGAACCAGGAGGCTTCCGCGGAGGAGTTTAAGGAGCAGAAGAAGGAGCTGGAGTCGGTGGTGCAGCCCATCACCAGCAAACTCTACGCCGGAGCCGGGGGAGAGGCAGGTGGCGCTGGAGGCGCTCCAGAGGAGGAGTCAGACGACAGCCAAAAGGATGAGTTGTAGACAATGCAGTGAGACTGTATTTTCTCTCTCCTCTTGTCTCGTCTCTCTCTCTCTTTCTCCCAAACTTTTTTGTGATGAATGCCCGATTGGGGATTTTTTTTCGGTTTGCGAGTCTGGAGTCAGTTCACATGCAGCAACCTCTTTCCTTTTTGTTATTTTTTGTTCTCTTTCACAATTCACACACACCAATTTTGCTTAACTCAGTTTGATGGTGACTTTTTTGGATGATGATATGATGAGAAGCACATTTCCACCTGCCTACGGATCATAAAATGTGCCAGTATTTAAGATAAATTAAAAGTTGGACTGCGTGGTCGCTGATGGTTCCTTTGGACAGTTCGCCATTGCCTCACCTAAGCATTCTTTCCAACTGTAGAAAGGTAGTACTGTACTCAGTCCGTGTCTGTCTGTTTGTCTGTCTGCCTGCCTACCTGTCTGTCTATCTGTCTGTCTGTCTGCCTGCCTGCCTGCCTACCTGTCTGTCTATCTGTCTGGCTGTCTGTCTGTATGCCTGTCTGTCTGTCTGTCTGTCTGTCTGTCTGTCTGTCTATCTGTCCGATTTGCCTGTTAGTTTGTATGTGTGGCTGCATATCTGCTTGCTCGCGTACCTGCCTGCCTCCGCTAGGAAAGTGAAGCCACCGGCTGACAGCGGAGACGTGCTTGTCCAAACTGACGTATACGACGTCAGTGGGATCATTGCGACCGACCGAAATCGAGGATTACATTTGTGGATCAACCCGGGGGGGGGGAGCGGTATCTGAACACGGCGGATGCCGGTCCCAAATGGAAGCGACTGGCCACTCCACCCGCACCAAATTGTGAGCAGGCTGCGATGGCTCAGAAGAAAACTTACTGCACCAGTGATGACACGTTAATTAATGTGGAATACTGATTTTGTAATTCGAATTTCTTATATGATGGCAATGTTCTCAGTGAAATTCTGACTGAAATATAGTTAGTAATATACATTCCTGAACCGTATCGACAGGAATAAGGAAAGAGTCAGACAATTGAAGTTTCAGTTGTCTACCCGCCGAATATATACCACGTTGGGATCAGCGTTGTATGGGGCGACTGTTTGTGGTTCTGGATGGTCGTAGACCCCACCGGTTTGTTTGAATCCAGCGGTTGGCGTGCCCTCGTAGTAACCTCCCCACGGACACTTTTTCCCACACGTCCCGGCGACACAGGCTTGGCGGCATCGGAACTGTCTGGGTTGCTGGAAGAACTTGCACTCGGCAATTCTCACGCGCTCGTCTTTATTGGTCCACATCTCCGCAGGAATAATTCCTAAAAAGTACATCATTACCTGCTGGCTCTGCCTGCCTGTCTGTCTGCCTGCCTGTCTGTCTGCCTACCTGTCTGTATATCTGTCTGTCTACCTGTCTGTCTGTCTGTCTGTCTGTCTGTCTGTCTGTCTGGATGTCTGTCCGGATGTCTGGATGCCTGCATGTGCGTCTGAAACTGTTACTCACCGTCGGATAGAATCCAGTGATTTCTTGCCAGTAATCTGTTCCATGCCGTGCATTCGTAGAAACGGTCTCCGTAATAACGGCAGTTAGCAATCACTGAATGGTTCGTGCCCGAACTGTCGAGCGAGCCATAACGAATTTCCGGATCACACCATTCCTGCCTTTTTGACCTGGCGACTACGATGAGAAGACATTATCGAGAAGGCACTGATCATTTAGTAGCGACTTCTTACCGATTCCCGCATCAACCCAGGCAATGGTGACAACGACGACAATTCCACAGAGAAGCCCTAAGATTGCCGGTCCCATGGTTTTTAAAGTTCAGTTTATCTGGGGAATTTCATTCGCCTGAACTGTTTCGAAAGCATGTGAGCTCACCGGAAGTGAAAGTGGTGGCTGGGTGCTGGCAACTGGCGAGCGGTTATAAAGAAACATTCGGTGAGAAAAGGGCGTTACAATCTCTAGGTGGAATCTACAGTTTAGGTCCGCATGAACCTTACACCTAGTGGATGTAATCGCGCATTTCTTACATAATAATACAGCGACAATAATCGAAAAAATCATCTCAGGACCACGCCCGAACTTCCATGTTCAATTGTCCTTCCTACGTGAATGTCTGAATGTTTATCCTCTTGCCTGCTTGTCTATCTGTCTATCTATCCGTCTGCCTATCCGCCTGGCTACTTGCCTATTAGTCAGTCTGTCTGTCTGTCTGTCTGTCCGTCTGTCTGTCTGTCTGTCATCTGCCTGTCTGTCTGTCGGTCTGTCGGTCGGTCTATGTGTCTACGTAGGGAGTCGTTCCGTTCAGAAACGCAACGACAAAGGCGTCACTTTTTTTTCCAGAAAAGCTCGCAATAAATTTGCTTCAGCTATACAATCTCAATATGACCACAGAGTACCAAATGGCGTGTCCGTCTGGAGGGCACCACGCGTGCGTAACGAAAAACAGAATCAACAGCGCCAGCCACCGCTTTAAAATTAAAAAAGCCGACCAAACAAATCCTAACCAAAAAGTGTCAAAAAGAAAAAAGAAAGAAACGTCCAAAGGTTTCGTCCGCAAAAGCGGTAAGAAAACGAGAGAAGAACCGAAAAAAGAACTCTCTCTCGACTCTCTCTCTCGACTCTTCAATGAATCTCACTCCGCACTTGTTGCCATTTTACTCGGGTCGTCTTGAGGCGATGGATGGCAACCACGACCGCGGCGATTGCCCGGAAGGAGCTCTTCTTCCGGTCCGCCGGCACCGAACCCGGCGGTCTGCGCGTCGTCGTCGGGCGCACTCCATCCAGCGCCAGTTGCCTGACAAAGGCGTCATCCGTGTTGACAATCACATCGTCCAGCAGCGTGGCGAGGTAGCGCTTCTGTTGGATTAGATTCTTCCGGTACGACTCAGCGCGGAGGAACCGTCCACGCCACAAGCTCCTGCCACTGTCGGCGGTCTCCTCCGACTCCTTCTTCCACATGGTGAGGATCTTCTCCCGCTCCCACTGCGCGTCCTTCTGCCGGAGCTCGCCCTTCACCCGGACCAGCTGGACCTCGGTCTCGCGGAGCTCCCGCTGTAGCTTCTCTCGCTCGCGTTCTTCCCGTTCCCGGCCGGCTTGTTCGATCTCGAGGCGCAGGTCGCGCTGGCGGTAGCGAGCGTGGAGCTCGGCGAGCTCGGCTTCGGTCTTCTTGAGCAGCGACAGGAGGAGGTCCTTGCCTTGGTCGGCCATTTCGTCCTCTTTGCGGAGCATTTCCACCTCGGCTTTCATGTCTTCGTTCTGCTGTTCCATATGACGGAGCGCCATCTCCATGGAGTCCCGGCTGAGCACCAGCTGGTTGATAGTGTCGCGGAAGAAATCGATCTTGCCGAGGAGCAGATCGCGCTCCTGAAGCCAGATATCATGACTGTTTTCAACCTCCTTCTGCCCAGTCTGTCGTAAAAGAGCAAAAAAGTACTAAAATTTACACGGCTTGATGATTTGCGTTTCCTGCTTGTCTTTCTACTTGCCTATCTGTCTGTCTGTCTGTCTATCTGTCTGCCTGTCTGTCTGTCTGTCTGTCTGATTGTCTGTTTGTGTAACAGTCTGTCTGTCGGTTTGTCTGTCTGTCTGATTGTCTGTTTGTGTAACAGTCTGTCTGTCGGTTTGTCTGTCTGTCTGTTTCTCTGTCTGTCAGTGCAGTGAATTAACCTGTCTGCCCGTCTACTTAGTTGCTTATCTATTGTATTCTTTCTCCCCAAATGCCTTACCGGAGCGCCGTTCAGCTGCATGGATGCCTTCAACACCGCGTTGCTGCCATTCCGCAACTCCCGCAGCGCCTTCTGCAGGCCATCCGACAGTGACGTCTCCATTAACGTCGTCGAATCGTTCATCATCGAATTATCTGCGCTCTCAGGCGAAATATCCCGCGATGACTTTTCCGACGCACCCAAGTGGATGCTGCTCTGATTCTGGATTACCGAGAGACTCTCCTGCACCAGCAGCGCCATCTCATCCGTGTGAACCTTTTCCATCTCCCGGATCTTTCCCTCGTACCGCTCAATCAGGCCCTTGGTGTCGCCGTTCAAGTTGGCACGCGGTAGGGAATTGGTGGAGCCTTCATCACTGCTGCTAACCAATCAATCAATCAGTTCAATGAATGAATGGCCTTAGTAGTAGAAACAGTCGGGCACAAGTTAAATGTCTGTCTGTCTGTCTGTCTGTCTGTCTGTCTGTTTGACTGTCTGTCTGTCTGTCTGTATGTCTGTGTGTCTGTATGTCTGTATGTCTGTCTGTATGTCTGGCTGTATGTCTGGCTGTATGTCTGGCTGTCTGTGTGTCTGTCTGTGTGTCTGTGTTTATGTGTCTATCTGCCTGTCTGCTTGCCTGCCTGCTTACTAACCAGTCTGCCTACTAATTAATCAATAATCGAAGCCCATTACATTCAACTTGCCTGGATGACTGGTTCAAGTAGCGGATGGTCGTCCGGTGTTTGGTCTGTGTTTTGCCGTGTCGATCACTGAGCGAAGCAAGTTCCAGAGCCATCGCTTCGATCTGGAGTTCCTTCTGCGACAGAGAATGCTCCAGCTCGCGGATGGTGGCCTTGTGGGAGGCCATTTGAGTCAGCAAAGACTCGAGGTTCTCCAGGTCGGTCTGCAATTGAACGTCCACAAGTTCCAGCAGCATGGGCTGGGAATCTGACTTGAGGGGGGTGCCGCTGTCCGCGACGGATGACACTGAGGCAGCACCTGTGGGAACGTGCCAGCTGAGAAGGTTGCTTTCCGGTTCGGGCGTCCTAGAGTTGTTGCCTGAAACGGAAAGCAGGATAAGGGTGGATGTCCGAGCCAGACAAACAGAAAGACAGACAGACAAGCAGGCAGACACTCAGAAAGATACTCAGACAGACAGACAGACAGGCAGTCAGGCAGACAGACAGACAGACAGACAGACAGACAGGCAGGCAGACAGACAGGCAGTCAGGCAGACAGACAAGCTGGGAGGCAGACTAAAAGAGATACGCGCAAACAGACAGACAGAGCCAGATGTGGCAGTGATAGACATACCGGAATCTCGCGAGTGAGACTCCCCGTCTCCGGAAAACCCATTCAATCGCCACGTCACCTCCAAATCACCCAGGCCCAAGTCACGCCGGGAAGAACCGCCGCCCTCACCGGGAACCACCGGATCACCAGCACCCGCTTCGGTCTGCACTTCCGCATCCGCACCACCGACAAAGCTCATCTCCGGCACAACGGGCTGTCCGACCAAATCGTCCTCCGTTTGGACGGACGACTCGTTGCGCTCTTGTGCGACGTTCGACAGAGACTCCTCGAGTGAGGCCTCCAGCAATTCCCCCAGGCGCGAAATCTCGGCGTCCTTGTCGCGCAACAACGGCTCGAAGACTTCAAGCGACCGGTCAGGGGCATTTCGGTACACGTCAATCTCATCTCGCATGGAGAGATTCGACCGCTCCAGCTCCTCCAGCTGTCGCGCCAAGCTGGTGGAATTGTCGTTCAGCTGTTTCTGCAGCGCTTTCATGGCGATGTCTTTCTGCTGCGCTTCACTCTTCATAATGTCCACCAGATTCCGGAAACTTTGCACCTGGACCGTCTTTTCCTGGGCGATCGCCTCCGTTTGGTCCAGACGCTTCCGGGTGTCAGCCAGCTCGGTCTGGATGTGCGAGAAGTCGGCGGAGGTGTCGCGACTGTCGGAAAGTTGTTTCTGCAAGCGGGTGACGTCGTCGGTTTTGCGGGCCATGTCAGCCTCCCAGGCGCGCTGCTGCTGATCCCAGGCGGCGGAGGTCTCCTCCATTTGGTGAACAAGGAGCTGGTTGCGCGCCTCGAACTGCTCCATTTTTTCACGGATCACGTCTTCACTGAGCAGGGAACCGGCTGTAAAGAAAACTGATTGTCAGCACAATCAAACAGACAGACAAACAGACAGACAGACAGACAGACAGAAAGACAGACAGACACAGATAGTCAGACAGACAAACAGACAGTCAGACAGACAGACAGACAGACAGAGAGACAGACAGACAGACAGACAGACAGACAGGCAGGCAGACAGACAGACAGATAAGCAGGCAGACAGATTCCCACCTTGTTCCAATTTCTTCTCCTTTTCATCGAGTAATTTCCTTGCTGCCTGGAGATCCGCTTCCGTCGCCTGCAATTGCGACTCCATCTGCTCGATGATCCTGTGACAGCCCTCAATCTCCTTCTGCATGTATCCGATGCGGGAGTTTAACTGCTCCACCACCTCTTCGTCGACAAAATGGAACTTGGCATCGTCAACCTGTTGTCGCAGCACAGCAATCTCCATGTCCTGCTGCTCGATCTGCTGTTGCAGCGCGTCACAGTCGCGTAAGGCACGCTGCTCCGTCTGACGGACCCGCGTCAGCTCGGTGTGCAAAGAGTGGACACGCTGCTCGCGTTCCTTCTCTTGCAGCTGGTTCTTGGCGCGGAGTTCGTCCTTCAGGTCGGAAATCTGCTGCCGGAGATCGTCGAAGTTCATGAAGGAAGCTAGAGAGGAGTGAGATGTGATCAGTGATGTTTGTTAAAGAATTATTTTGATCGACAGACTGATTGATTGACCAGATTAACATAGCACAAGGATCGTTATCAAGGTTTTACAGTTTTACAATCAAATTTGAAGTGGTTAAGTTTTACAATCAAGTGCACAAACAAACGCTTGCTCCGTTAACCGCCAGGTGCGTGAGATAAACAAACCCATTTCCCTGGGAAAATTTACGGC
>LRSR01000943.1:0-24958 GCA_001579985.1 Hypsibius dujardini
TGAGGATGATATGCACTATAAAGACGATCACTTGAAGTGATCATAGACAAAAAATGAAAAACCTTTAGGAATTCTCGATATAATGCAAGGAGGAACCACTGCAGTGTGGTTTCAACGTGCACACAGTATTCTTCACGTTAATCAGTCAAGCAGAAGGAGAAAATAACCGCACGTAAAGATGTCGACAAATGTAAATGAAGGAAAAGAAAACCAAAAACCTACGTTTCCTTCGAGAAAATTATTTGAGACGAGCGGCACGTAACGTGTTCTCTTGGTAATCTCTGTAACCGGGTTTCTCAAGGTAATTCTTTGTTGCTCTGACATTAACTGCAGTCTAGCCCGAATTTGACCACTAGTCATGGCATAACTGCCACTCAAAGAGTGTTTCCAAGAGAATGCTTCGTCAAATTAATGAATGATTGCGCCAGAACTGCAACCATTTTAGCGTCCGGGCGGCGAGGGGGAGGTAAATTAGCAGTGAAATATTTTTTAGCCTTCTCAATCAGAAAATGATCAATTTGATGAAAATGATCAGTTGCGAAAAATGTGGTTAAAGCTTTTCTCTAAGTTAGCTCGTGTACTTGGGCTCGTTCATACGAAAACATGCACACATGTCGTCCGCCGAACTGCCGCTAAATTACGGGTGTGTATAAAAGGTGTGAGACGTGAGATGTTCCTGGGGTTGTGAGTTGGAAGAATGTGAGATGTATGTTCGGAAGATGGAAAGCGTTAGTTGGGGATAAAGATGGGGGCGTACGGAGGAAAGAATAGGCTGCGAGATAGATACAAGTCCGATCTTAATAGAAGCACGGAATGTGTGGAGAGCAATTGTATTGGCGAGTTACTGTCTGCATTGACTCTCTCTAGCCCTAATTGCTTTGAATCTTGTCCGCCAGTTTGTACTGCTTCCTTTCCCTATGACACTTGAGTCGAGATATGATGTTTTTTAAGGCCCATAGTAGGTCGTCAATATTCCGCTTGGATGGGTCAAGACAGATTTGGAGAGAAATTCGTTGAAAAAATATTTGCTGTAGTTTAACGGCTCTTTTCCATGTGGGTATTACTGACGCGGTATAAGTTGATGGTTAATTCAAATGCAATTGTTGCTTTTGCCAGCATATTTACTTGTTGCATTTACACATTGTACAGAATTTATTTGTCGAAACCACTTCATAATGGCGACGTACAGTACATGCAAACTTCGTTAGGCGATATGTGTCATGTAAAGTTCATCACACAATACACATGTAAAGTTTGCATTGCCAAATGACTGCTTACCGAATATGTACATCGAACGGACCAATTACGGCTCAATGGGACGGAGGCCTATCTTACGTATTTTGTGGTCAAATCTCACAACTTTCATTCTTATACTCTCACATCCCCCATCATTATAGCTCAAATTGTCGATTCCCTAACTAACATCCTCCGAACTCTCATCCTGATAACTCACATCCCCATCTCACGTCCGCCCTCTCACATCGCCCCTCCCCCATCTCCCATCCCCCATCTCACATCTTTTATATATACCGGAAGTAAAAATGTGCCCCCAATGCACGTGGCGAAATACGAGTGTGAGGATGTTATACCCACCGTTACAAGACAGGACATATTTAAGTTCTATTGCGCTGGAAATGAATGGACATGGCCAGAGTGATAGATTAAAAATAAATGCGAACATAAATCTGCCCTTCAAAGCATGCTGCAAAAATGGACAGGAGACTCGAAAGGTGAAGTGTGACTGTTAATTCGTGAATACTACATAAGCATGGCCTGCGGCCAAAAGGATACCGTTAAATGCAGAACGCTGAAAGCTATTTGACCGGATTGCGTCAGTCGTTAGTTAAATCATATTTTATCGAGAGACCACTTTAAAGGGTAGAATATCTAAAAGTTTCCCTTCAGTTGTTTTGACATTATAGTAATTCCTTAAAGGAATGATCGGACAAGAATCGTTATTGCATATGCTTCCGGCGATAACATACTTCTGTATGTTGCCCCTCCACAGTGTCAACAAATTTCGGACTTCAAAGTCACCCATTCATCATGCCATTTGAATCAGCCCATTTAGCTATATAGTCTATCTTTCAGAGGAACGACCATAATGACTGACACATTTTGAGTGGATCACAATTCGGCTCTCCTTGTTCCCCCTTTCTACGCACCAAAAACTCCCTGAATTCCTTGAAGGCCTTCACCAATTTTTGTCCGTGTGGGGTTGGGGGTGCCATTTTTGTCGCTGCAAACCTTCTTGACATGCCATTCCCATTTCCGCAAAACTGGGGCATCCCGCGTATCAGCACAGTATACCTCTAAAAAATTTTGCTTTAAGCATCATGCGCGAATGATCCCGCGGGTTGTGATCGATTTCCGACGATCCTTAAATCAACCGGTCAATGATTCGAGTCGCAATTTTGTTGATATACCGTTGTATACGAGCAATCAAATGAGTCTTGGTTACCGATATAGCCAGCATACATTACTACTTTTTTGGCCGAAACAATAAAACCAAATAAGACATATATTGAAAAAGTTGTGAAGCAGTACTATCACCATATACAAGAAATCCCAACACACTCTAAGCACATTTGGGCAATCAATACTCTGCGTCGCAGTAAAATCTACTCTAGTTCCATAAACAAAATAACACTCTTGTGGCAAAGAGCAACCGAATGATGAATTTGAGGCGTACACATTTGGTGGGTTTACAACTGTGCTGCAGTTATTTTGAGGGTCGTTGTTGGGTTTTAGTCAGCCGTTCGAGACAACCCAAAACTTTTCAAATTTCACCCTCGCGATATTCCAAGTTTTATTGAATCTATTTCTACAATGAAATTAAGAAATGTTTGACTGATGATATTTAGCAGGTTCAGTAACAAGTAATGACTGCGGCAAACCAATCAACGGCCTGTCATCGAAAAAAAGTCACGTTTTCCCGCATGCAATACTTTTAGATCCGTTTTGAGAAAAGAGATTGCAAACCTCGGGTTTTGAAACTAAAACCGTTGGAATATAAACCACCCACGTGGCATTGACTCTACCATTGTCTATACATTGTGTGGTCTATCACGCGCGCCCATTTAGCGCCCCGGTCATAAAACCGCCTCTATGATCTTACCGCGATCTTTTAGAAGTAGTCAATATTTCATATTAATTTCAACATTATTCGATTGTTCATGACCTTTACCAACTAGTATCCATTGATCATTCAATAGACCTCAATGGTTCTAAAATACTTTGTTTTAAAATATTTTAAGGCCGGTATTTTTTTGATTTCTGGTTTTCGTATGCCACCGTCAATGGACACAAATTGTTAAGGCTTTCCAAACTCACTAATCCGTTGTCAGAGTGATAGTAAGTTGAATACTTTAAAACATATCGCCGATTGCGGTAAGATCTTAGGGCGGTTTTATGGCCTGTCCGCTAATTGAGCACGCACGATAGACCCTGCAATGCAAAGACAATAGATTTCACTTTCAGCCTGTGGAGATGTCTTGAAGCGTATGTAGGGGCAGAGACATACAGAATTGTTTGAGTTTTGTCGTTAGAAGTTCACCCAATTCATCTGAAGATGTGCCGATCTTATATGACCTTTTCGTTTATTTGGCAGTTTTTTTCCTCATCGCTGACTCGCTACCGGCAAACAAATTCTTAGTGAGTTATTGGTGTGTCATATTTACAAATGTGCTGCCGCAAAAATGGGCGTACCAAATTGTGTATGATATTGTAGATCCAGGCCAGACGCAGCGGCATGACCGATGGATCATATGTGAGTGCATTTCATTTTCATCCCTTAAGTAAATGATTGTATGTGACCTTTTGAGGAACATAAAAAGCTGAATGATTAATAAAGTAGCGTGATGGTTCGAGCTTTGGTTTCGTCAGGTGTATGTGCTAACAACAGCACTGACCCAACCGTTTGAGGGAAGCCGTCTGAGGAACATGTCCGACGAGCACCGCTTTCAGGTTGTGACCTCTTTATCGAGGGTTATCGTGTAGTTTCTTAGAAGACGATTCAAGCGACTTGCACAGGTTGTATTTCAACTACTATTGTCTCATGTCTAGGAGGCCAGACGGTCATATCCTTCATGTCTCTTACTGGATTACGGATCGAACGAGAAATTCGAGTTTGTATGTTCTTGTATTAGCCTTATTCACATTTCCTCAACCACGCTGACGTGTTGGGTATTTTCATATTTGGAATGGATGAAGTCGGAGGCAATCAACGGATTGCACCCTTTAATTGACGCCTGGAAGGCCCAATCAAAGCGAGAATATAATGTGACTTATCCGGTGTCAAGGGTAACTATTTCACACGTCATAATAATTCACCCGAATTATATCTGCGCTGCGATGAGTTCTCTGCTCTTCGACAGCAAACTGTGCACGCACCAGCGGCTTATGAGTCTGTCGTAGTTGTTGCTCAGGTATGTCAATGCTTCTAACAACTCCTCTCTTGAAACAGGGGCAAGCCGATTTCCAAATACTGCGAAATAGAATGGCATGAAATGATTTTATTTTGTTGAAGAGACGTAGAAAATCCCAGTGTTGTATGACTAACAGATGGCCGATCAGCTGCGGCGTAGAGATCCATTCGACTTCAATGACGGTGCCCTTCTCGCTCGACAATTTTTCGGGAAAACATTTGAGACAAAGATCGGTAACATTACATTCGACCAACTTGGCCAAAGTGTGGCAGAGATTGCAATCGGTTATTATGATCTTGTGGAGGACAACTTTGTGGTACGGTGACTGCAATACCAAATGATGTGAGAATTTCCATCCATTTCGCTCCTTTTAACGCCGTTCGATTCGCAGCCATTTTTGAAGTACGAACGAATCTCTGACGCCAGCGAGATTAAGGCCATACGAAAACCGCGGTGGGAGGGCGGAGTATGGCCGGTACCCAGTGAACCGTTGTGTGGCTTTCAAGGACAAAGATGTGCATTCGGTATGTATGATCAAGCAGGGTGAACGTTAGTGCTGTTTCACGCATTGGGTCGCTCTTTCATTTATCGCCTAGTTTTCTTGTTTGTCTGTTTCTTCCTTCCTTCCTTCCTTCTTTCCTTCCTTCCTTCCTTCGTCCTCCATTCGTTCATTCGTTCGGTCGTTCGAACTTTCATTCATTTGTTCGTTTGTTTGTTCGTTCGTTCGTTCGACAGTTTGATCATTCGTGCATTCGTGTGTTCGTTCGGTCGATCGCTCGTTCGTTCGCTCGCTCTTGCACTCGAACTTGTGCATTGCATACTCTTGTTCAGAGTCGTTTGATATAGGATCCAGCAACACAGACGCAGTAGTGGGTGGTGGACTCTGCTTGTTGGCGCTCGTAATATTGATTATCGCGTTCCGTGTCATTTGGCGCAGATGGTACGTACATTATAACAGCGCTGGACTACTGTCCCTGCAGTTATTCACATTTCACACAGGTCACTATATATCAGTGCTTCATTTTTGACGTTATCATTATGTATTTCCACTTTGACAGGGCAACTATTCGTTCTGAGTTTTGGGTATTGGACGATACATACCTTCTCCTTCCGAAAACACAGCACTCAAACGTGAGCTGATGCTAGTGTTACATACCGCCTGACAGCAATTCACCCAACCACGGAAACTGTCAGGCACTAACGTTCAGTAACATAAGGGTAGTTTTAAGCGGAGAATTGTTTCAGTTCTTGTTAGAGCTGTGTTTTTTCTCGTATTTTCGTTCCTCTTTTGAATCATCCTCGTCTTGACCATGAATCCAGTTTCCGCTAAAGAGATTTAATATATGAATTTTAATCGGGTTATCATTTACGTTCGAGTCCTCGTTGCAACCCTTCGGTGCTCTTTTACGGTTTAAGTAGTCTGACATTTTATCATGCCTACTGAGGCATGCATGGCAAAGGTTAGCACGGGGAATAACGGTGCTTATGCAACGGTTTTGGCTACCGCAAAATGAGTGTGGCTTTAAAAGCATACGTTAAAATGGGCTTGAGAGAGACTCGGAAAGCAAGATGCAATATAGCACTGATAAATACTGCATGAATATACCGTTGACGGAGTCCTGAGCCCTAATAAAAGTTTTTTAGCTTTTGTCCGACCAGATTTACTCCCACACATCGTGACACACAAAACCATGTCCTTTACACATAAAAAAAGTCTGAAGGTGCATATTTTGTCCCCCGGGACAAAAACCGTGTTTTATTTGTGTGGGGAAAGGTCACCCAGGATTTATTTTGTCAGCACAAGGATTTTATTTGTGGGTGCGGAAGAATTTTGTGTATTTTGTGTACAGCACGGAAATCTTTCAGGCCAATGAGGGTTCACTTCCTTGTACAAACACTCTGATATTTTTTATTTGAAATAAATGGAACACATTTTTGGACTTTAAGTTGGGCGGAACCGGTTAGACTGACAAGTAGGTGGACTGACAAGTAGATCGCCATTTTCGAAGGTTCGTAAAATAACCAACTGCTTAAAAATATCAACAGTGCGCACAACAACAAATTCGTCACTTTGGGAGAGTAACAATGTATGCGGAACAGAAACTCCATTTGAGCCGACGTGTATACATATAATATATATATAAAATTATTACGCCTACAATATATTTGAAAACGTTGTTTCGGGTAAAATTTAACTGCAATCTGCAAGCGGCCTATTTGAAAAACTCAATATCAGGCAAATTTATACAAATATAGTACAGTAGTACAATAAAAACCGCATAAAGCATAAGCATCATTAGCTTTGGTGAATTATGTTTAAATGCCTAATTATTCTTCTGGATTTATGGAGTAAAGTGCACTGAAAAACGTGCGAAACGTTCTCCTTGAAACCAAACTCATACCCGGCAAGGGCATTTACCTTTGAGCTGTTTGCACACGGTACTTCGATGGCCTGAGTGGTTGTCTTTTTTTGCATCTTGCCCCTGACGTGAAACACACATGCAGGTCACGATTAATCTTCTGTCAATCTAGTATGTCTTGCCTCACTATTCGCAGAAAGCGTGCTCTCTACTTGTCCTTTTAGTATGATCATTAGTCCATTTTTATGCGGTATGTTGTACCATTAGTCCTTGAGTTTCTAAGAACAGTGTTATATAGAAATCCTTCTCTTCGTCTACTCTTAATATTAAGTGAAGGTCTCCTTCACTGCCTGTTTTTCCACCTATCTGTCGGTCTGCCTGTTTTCGTTTCTATGATTCTGTCTACCTGTATGTTTGACTCTCTGTACGTCTGTCCGTTTCTCTCTGCTTTGATCAACAATACCTATTAATTCACAGTAACTTCTCTTTTAGCTGAAGACCTCAGCAATCAAACTAGTGTGGCTTTACTTGAAGAAAGGACGAAGACCCTCATTTTCATCGACAAATGCCGAATGGACATGCAAAGTTCGTAATTTGTTTTAATTTTGTTCCGTGGTAAACGACGCAATTAGTCGTTTTATTTCAGGTTACTTGAAAAAGGATGACTTAGCTAAAGTTCAGGCCAGGCTTGCTCGTCTGGTTGAAAAGATTCGTAATAAGAACTAACAACAAGGTTTATATGTACTTTATTGTTTGACCGTCTCACTAATAGTTTATTGTATACCACGTATATGTACATATATAGTAAAAACCACGAGGCATATTTTGGTAATTTCATAAATGAGGAATAACTTAAAAAACTAAATAAAACGATTCGGAATTACCGCGTTGAAATTATTCTCCGCAAGATTTGGTAATAATTTGAACCGCTTTACTGTGTTGTATTTTGCAGAAAGAAAAGATTTTCTTGGATACGACCAGTCGCTAAAATTCTGCATCGGATTAAAAAGCAACCTTTAGCCGGCAAAACTCGGTAAAACTGATTTTATCGACAGCTAGTAGCTTCTTTCAGATTGAGCTCACTTACGACGATTTTCAGATGGGGAACCCAGAATCTTTATATATTTCCCATAGTTTTCGCTTTATTTATTTTAATAGTTAGAATTAGAATGATTGTCAGAGATAATTTTATCGGTCAGGATATGAAAATTTTTCATGGGAAAACATTGGAAAATTCCATTTTCTCCAATTTTGACCGTACAAATTTCATTTTTAAAGAACAATTTAACCATACTTATAGATCTATTAACAAAACATACAACTGATACGTTCTGGCCTCCGCCTCTAAAAATCGTTGATAGTCAGAGGTTATTGATAGTACTGAACAAACAGTCAGGTGCTATTTCCGATTTACGATTGATGAGTTTTTGTTTTCACACAGATAGTAATTAAATCAGTTTTGGCAATACTTCGCAAGGGTCAAAACATAGCTATAATATAACAGGAGTTAATCAGAAAAAACTCACCGAAATGATGTAATTAATGTATGTGTACTTGTGTTTTGATTTCTAGACATAGTCTCTGGAATTTTCGTTCCTCAACGAGCCGGCTCCAGAGGACTTGGCGACTTAAAAGAATATTGACTTGGTGGAGGCACCGACATGGGTCGATCGCGCAGAACTCGCGGCATTGGAGAAGGATTCCGACTCGCTGAAGGAGTACAGCAACAAACTGCTGTGGGAATTAGTAATAACTCCTGCTGATATAGTGAAGGCCCACGAAGTGAAACAGCGATCTATTGGATTTGTAAAACTGTTTGGCAGCCAATGCATGAAGGCGCTTTATGGTGAGAACGGATAATTATTTTGATAATGTGTGATCAATTTTTCTTTTAACGACAGTGAGAACTATTGATTCGATAAATTTCATCCGAATTAGCTCCTTGACCAAACCACGTAACACATACAATTTTTGTGATCATTACAGGCCACCTGTCCGCTGTCCGCAACAACAAGGCTCGGAAATATCCAAATACCAAGTGGGTTCGAGAAATGCCGCAGAAGACGATGTTAAAGCGCGTCTAGTGCAAGGCCTTCGACGACCGCATGCGTCTTTCTTATCCCATCTCTGATTAAGTTTGAATAGTGTGTCGCACACTTACATTCAAAATACTTTTGTTTCGTTTTACTTTGTACTGCATTGCTTGTTTCTTTCAAGTAGCTGTGGGTATGGTTATTCTCCTTGTTGTAGATGTGTGACATACTAGCATCATTACTTGAATTTTGTGATTTACGCTTTCCATCCTAGCTGACTTGGCAAGTGTCATGAAAACTGAACAATATATACCTATATAACCCTTTCATGCGGAAAGATTTTGCACGTGCTACTTAAAGAAATTTAGGGCTTAATTTGCGAGAATTTTTGCCGGGGCTGTGTAGCGGGCATGACAAAAAAAATTTACAACTTTGTCCGTATTTTTGCCGGGTCTACCATGATTTTTGCGGACAAAGGTTGTCACCCGAAAAAATCCAGACAAATTATGTCTATTTACAATTGTCCACGGGTAAAAAAATGTCTGCAACGGACTTCTAATGTCCTAGATTAAGGGTGACATTTTTGTCCGGGAAGTAGTACCGCAAAAAGTGTGACTTTCTGTCCGCGCCGAAATCGGGACACATTAAAACTCGTATTAGGGGAGGCATTGGGCAGTAAAGTAGAAAATAAATGTTAAGCGATTACATTATACAAGAGTTCGTGTTCAGTTCAAAATGTGTTTGGGTGCGAGTAGCAATATTTAATATGCTTTTGAAAGCATGTGACGTATAAAGATGACCGTGAACTGTGAAATTCAACAGGCCAGTTCACTTCACCGTTATGATGGTTCGAGAAGAGTACAATAATGTGATTAAAGTTTAGGAACTTTTAATAATACCCATGACAAGGTGTCAAGGCGGATAAATAAAACGTCAATTCAGGATGAGTACGACCTGATGCATGGGTCAAGAATATTTTCCCCAAAATGGTTCTCATGACTTTTAACCCCCTGAGTGCCGGTCAGCTTACACTGGCTTAATTCTTCCTTCAAACTCCATTTGCTCATCGAGCATTTGCACTTTTTTGATACGGTTTTTTGCTTTGATCCTCTAACAAAACCGTAAAATATAAAGTAAAAACAACTTTTGAAAAAACTTTCGGAAGTTGTGAGAACTCATTAAGCCAAACTTGGCTTAAACTTAAATGTCATGTATACTAACTTGCGGTGCGTGCTGAAAAACAAATTCCGGGCTTCGAAATTAAAAAGGGTCCTAGCCAACAACCATACCGATGAAATCCAGTTGAAAATGAAATAAACAAGCAATCGAGAGCGGAATGAAAAAATTGAACTCACTAGGAAGATGTTTTGATTCCCCATTGGCAAAATGTCAGCTGTTGTCAGGTTGTTGTGTGGAGGCGCAACAGCGCCGTCTGGCGGTACGGCACTAACCGAGCAGGGAAAGTGCCAAATGAACCCTTGTCATGTTAACCATACAAGTTAGGTACTTTCCCTGTTTAAGCCAAGTTTGGCTGACCCAGCACTACCCGTATACCTAAAACACCCAGTAACCAGAGGGTTAAGGTAATTATCTGTTTTTTGGTGAAATTCGGCGTCACCTCCTTAGATTACGGCGCCGTCCCGAAGCTCGGCGAAAAAGACCGCTCGCTAGAGGTGCAAATCATCACGCCGATTCCAATGGCACCATGCTTTAAAGAATATAATATCTAGAAGTTTCCCTTCAGTTGTTTTGACAATATAGTACTGTACTGTCGCCATTCTAACGGCCGTTTTTTGGCCCTACCAGTAAATTACGACTCTCGGGTCCGGGCCGGGCTGGAATTGAATCCGTGACGTCACAGAGTCTTGCACGGGGGAGGCGGGGCTAAGCTGGCCGTTAGAATCGCGACAGTACAGTAATTCCTTAAAGGAATGATCGGACAAAAATCATTATTGCACATGCTTCCGGCGATAACGTACTTCTGTATGTTGCCCCCTCCACAGTGTCAACAAATTTCGGACTTCAAAGTCACCCATTCATCATGCCATTTGAATCAGCCCATTTAATTATATCGTCTATTTTTCCTTGGAACGACCATAATGACTGACACATTTTGAATGGATCACCATTCGGCTCTCCTTGTTCCCCCTTTCTACGCACCAAAAACTCCCTGAATTCTTTTAAGGGACTTCATCAATTTTTGTCCGTGCGGGGTTGGGGGTGCCATTTTGTCGCTGCAAACCTCCTAGACATGTCGTTCTCATTCCCGCGAAACTAGGCCATCCCCGCGTAACAGCACAGTATACCTCTAGACATTTTCGCCCTAAGCCTCATGCGCGAGCAACCCCGCTACCCCGCAACCCCGCAGGAACAGAGAATCTCTGCGAAAAGTTACTCTGACATGTCTTCGATAAATATGAATACGCCCTTTAGAGGTCTAATGGCAAAGGACAAACCACAGTGCTTGAAGGAGCATGTGTCAATTGCTTCGCATAATTCCGCAAAATCATTCACTGTTCTAACGTGACGTGCAGTCACATGATATAAATTCTGTAAATAATAGCCTGTTGCACACAGGAAGCCTATTCAAGATTTTAGCGGTGTATGCCCAGCAGGACGGCTACTCGTAAAATCCACACTTGCTTTCTTGAAAACTCAATAAATCCAATCAATGCGTGTTCTGCATTACCGCTTCCATTAGAAGAACACTTATTTAGTCTGAAATGTCTATTGAGGTATGTATAGCAAAGGTCAACACGGGGAATAAAGGTGTTCGTGCAAAGGTTTTGGCTACAGCGAAAATGAGTGCGACCTTTAAAGCATGCTTTGAAATGGATTTGCGGGATACTTGAAAAGCAAGACGCAAAATGGCATTGATGAATACTGTATAAATTTACCGCTTACGGAGTTCTGAGGCATCGGGCAGTAAATTAGAAAGTGAACTTTGAGCGGTTGGATTATACAAGAGTCCGTGTTCAGTTTAAAATCTCTTTAGCTGTGATAGGTAATATTTAATGCGCATTTAAAAGCTTGGGACGCAAAAAGGTGACCGTGAACTGTCAAATTCAACTGGCCAGTTCAATTCACCGCCACCGGCAACATCATGATGGTTTGAGAGGAGTCCATTAATGTGATAAAAGTCTAGAAAGTTTCAGTAATACCCATTACAAAGTGTCAAGGCGGATAAATAGAGCGCCAATTCAGGATGAGCACGACCTGATGCATGGATCAAGAATATTTTGTCACCAGAATGGTTCTCATGACCTTTAAGGGGATTATCTATTTTCTGGTGCAATTCAGCGTTACCTTCTCTGTTCACGGCGTCGTTCCGAAGCTCGGTGAAATGGACCGTTTGCTAGAAGTGCAAATCATCACGCCAATCCCAATGGCACCACGCTTGTACGGGGCCCTGCCGTTTGTGGGACCGGCTTTTGAGACGGCGCTCAAGGAAATCAAACAGGACTATGCACTGCTCAACGTCTCACAGCAGTATCTGATTGCTCCTGATAATGGACGGTCTGGTGAAGAGTGTATTGAGTGGGAAAGCGACAACCAGCTGGCTGAATATTATTATCGAAAGCGAAGACCATCTGCTAATGGTACAACCCCCTGGGTACTATTCATGACGCCAGGTGAAGTATTGTGGCATGTGTTTGGGGCTATGATATTTAGTTCTGATGGGTGTTTTGTTTGAAAGGCTGCACCCAGAGCATTCTCGGGATCCAGCAGTTCGGTAACGGTCTTAACAAGGTCGTTGTGACGAGGTAAAGTTTGCACTACATCATCTGGAAATGTTTACGTTAAAATAGAGTGATAGAAATTAATCACTAACAAATGTGGAACTGGAGAACCTGAAATCTGTATATCATTGAAAGTTGAATATTAACGGGACATGATGTTCATATAAGGTCTCGATTTTAGCTCTTTGAACACTCGATATCAAGCTGACAAAATCGGATTCCCCACTCTGCTGAACACTGTCCGTTCTCCGCAATCCTCAATTGCTTTCCATGGAACCTTCCTCAAGCTGGCACAGTTCTACAACTGGACGACAGTCGGAGTGGTGGTTGAGGTCGGTGGACTGACAAAAGGATACGAATCGGTGAGCCAACAGATTTACGCCCTGTTATCCCGCGCCACACCTCACATCCAGACCACCCTCATTCGGATTAGTCTGACCCGAGCGGTCAGTGATGATTACCTTAAGGCGCTGCTAAACCGTCTGAAGGCACAAATTCGAAGTATGTGTTGTCTCGGTGTCGGGAGTGAGGATATCAGCTAACTTTTCCATTTGTTTTCATTGTTGTTGCAGTTTTTTATCTCATAGCTGACTCATTGCCGGCGAACAAATTCTTAGTAAGTTTTTTGTATTCTCCATCCGTTCTCTCATCATTTGTTCATTTGTTCGTACATTTTTATACAGCTTCTTCTGTTTTTTGTTGCTCTTTCTTTCTCGTTGCCAATCGTTTTCATTTTTTTGTTCTTTCGTTTTTTCGTTCGTTAGTTAGTCCGTTCATTCGTTTGTTCATTCGTTCGCTTATTCTGTTTGTGTTGTTGCCTTGGTCCGTTCCTTCTTTCCCTTCCATTACCTCATTCGTTTATTGGGTCATTCCTTCGGTCGGTCATTCGCCCGTTCCCGGATTTTATCAACAAATAGGTACTCGTGTACTTTGCCTTATTTTATTATTTTGTAGATCCAGGCACGGCGCAACGGCATGACCGACGGATCATATGTGAGACCATTACATCCTTTTTGCCTGAATACATAATCACTTACTACCTTTGGCGAGACGAGTGATGAACAATAAGCTGAATGATTCAGACTGCTGCAGCAAAGTGTGCCTGGTTTCGCTCTATTAGGTGTACGTGCTCTCAACATCGCTGTCGCAGCCGTTTGCCGGCAGCCGTCGAAGGAACAATTCGGACGAGCATCGCTTTGAGGTTGTGATCAAATTTGCATTAGGTTATTATGTAGTTCTTTGAAAACTGTTTCAAGCGATTTAAAAGTGTTGAATTCGCAATACATTTTGCCTTACATCTAGGAGGCCAGGTTATCATATTCTTCATGCCTTCTCCTGGATTACTCATCGGAGGGAAGATTCGATTTGGTATGGCCATATATTGACATTTCGTATGTTCGAGTTTCTCCCATATACATTTGTGTTTTTGTGTTTGCGCATACTTGAAATTGATCCAGTCGCGGGCGATGAAAGATTCGGATACCTACATCGAAGCTTGGAAAGCCCAATCAAAGAGGCAGTATAATGTTACCATTCCACTGTACAGGGTAATTATACAACACTGAACACACGGGTAAATCATTTATACTGAAACACTTGCGCATGTGCTCCCTGTGAGCACTTTTGTGCATTTTTTGCACATTCCACGCGGCAAATTGCGCAAAAATGTTGTATTAGATTACTTCATCAGTTTGAAATTTGGTTTGCCTTAAAATGGTGCCTCATATTAGTTCTGGGCTTGAAGCGTTTGTTTCGACCTTGTACCAACTTAATTATTCTCTGAGAAAAATTTTTAGCACTTTAGTCTCCCAAAATCACCTAGTTTCGTTATTTTCTTTCTATGGAGTATCTGATAAATGATAAATCCTGCTCTTATCTTAAAAGTGAAACGAAATATCAATGTCGTCTCTCCCAGTTTCCATTTTCAGCCGGCGAAGGACCACCAACTCGCCGTGTCCACAGTTCGGTGGATTATTGAGCAAGATATCGAGGGAAAATTGAAGAACAAGTATCGCCTCCATGTCCTGTCGGATAAGCAAATTCGTCAACGTCTCGAACGCGGCCCTCACCTTTAGGGATTCCTAGGATCGACCAGGCTCAGTTATATTTTGGCAATGGATGAGGCTTGGGTTTACCTCGATACAACCAATGAGGTGCGGAGGGTTTGCTACGAGGTCAAGGGAGCACGGACCCCGGAAGCGTGGACCCAGTTCTGTAAGAAATTTCTCCATGTCGGAGTGTTGTTCTGCAATAAGATCTGCTGACCGGGAGTGACTGCTCTTCGTTTTATCAAATCCGGCGCAAAATTCAATTCGGATTACTACATTGACCATTGCCTGAAACCGATTACTGAAGAAGATATCCCGCGCCTTTATCCAGGAAAGATAAAGTCACCATCCATTAGGACTCCGCTTCTGCTCATGCCTATGGAAAAACCCAAAATGCCTTCCGGAATCCGACAAAAAATTTATTCCGGCAAAGCAGTGGATGGACAATTCGCAGAATCTGGCGCCGATGGACTTCGCAATTAACAAAAAATTTAAATGGGATTTGTTCGACGGGGAGGCCAATTCTTAGCTTGGATTGAAGCGTGTCTTGTAATCAGTGTGGTCTGAAATTCCTCCTGCCTTTATCCGAAACCCGAAACTCGCTCATATTCTGGCCAAAACGTATCGAATTAATTGAACGTGAACGTCTTCAAAATGAGCTTGAGTTGAATGGAGAGAAGTTAAAGTAGAGGAAAAAGAGTCGGAATAAGGTGTTTCAGTTTAAATGATTTACCCTTATATCTCAGTTCAGACGTCTCAATGAATTGTATTTCGCGTCTTCTAAACAGCCAACGATGCACACACGAGCAGCCTATGCGTCAATGATACTTGTTGCCCAGGTATGTCGATAAGCAATGGGTAATTGGAAATATGGGTCGAAACGAGGAGCGGTCGTATTTTATAAATAAGCCCTGGCTAACTATGCCGCTCATGTTGCCTCTCCGTGGCTTCAATGCAGAATCGATTTCTTACTTAAAGGTTGCCGATCAACTACGACACAAGGAGCCACTGTTCGACTTCAACGACGGCGCCCTCTTAGCTCGGCAATTTTTTGGAAGAACATTCGAAACTAAAGTTGGCAACATCTCCTTTGACGAACTGGGTCAAAGTCTTGCTGAAATTGGCATCGGCTATTACGATCCAGCAGAAGACGAATTTGTGGTACGGCAATTGCTGAACTGAGTTAGACTACATGTATAAACTTTAGTCTCTTAACACCCCTCTTCTTTGCAGCCATTCTTGAGTTACAAACGCTTATCAGAGGCCAGCAAAATTGAGGTTATCGGACAAGTGCGATGGATGGACGGCGTGTGGCCTGTGCCTAGTGAACCATTGTGCGGCTTTCAAGGGCTGAAGTGTGCAGTTGGTATGTATCGTCAACGAGCATACGTTGTTTGCTCATTCAGTCATGTAGATGTTCATAGTTGTTACGCTATTTTCGTTTATTAATCTGCCCACTTAGTTGATTCAAAGGACAGTTCGTTTGTTTGTGTCTTTATTCGTTTTTTTATTAGTTTCATTGTTTATTCGTCCGTCTGTTTGGCCGTCCGCACGGTCGCTCGTACGCTCGTTCGGTCGTTCAGTCTTTTGTTCGTTCATTCGCTCGTTCGTTTTTTTATTAGCTAGATCATTCGTTCGCGCGTTCGCTCATTTGTTCGTGTGTTCGTTCGTTCTTTCGTTTGTTCGCTCGTTCACTCGTCCGGTCGGTCGTTCTTTCGTTTGTTCGTTGTGCGTGAACTTATGTATTCATGCTTTCATTTGGTCGTTCTTCATTCGCCTTATCGCTCGCTCGCTCATTCGTTTGTTCGTTTGTCGGTTGGTACGTTAATTCTTTCTTTCGTCTGTTCTTGCTTTTGCTGAGCCATATTTCTAGCACTTTATACATATTTGTTTGTAGATAACGCATTTTGGAGGACGGTAGGGGGTGCTACTGCCGGTACTCTTGCTGTTTCGCTGAGCTTACTGTTCATAACACGAAGGTACGCCATACTGTAAAAATACTTGTCGATCAAGAACGCTCGACCAAATGGTCATATCATCCACAATTCACTGCATCTATTTGGTTTTCTTGATTAGCCTTAATGTATATTCACAGAGTGCTACGCGAACAGATGATTCACCACCTTCTGTGGTGGAACCTTGATCCGAGTCTCCTGGTGGGGACACAGTTGCGGCTACGAGCCCCGTCAATGCTCCAACGTTTCGGCATTGCTGCGAGACTATTCGCCGGTTCGCGCGTCGGTATCAACCATTCCGGTAGCCAGTTTGAAAGGATGGCACAGGGTGGTTGGTATT
This sequence comes from Hypsibius dujardini, assembly GCA_001579985.1. Classification (NCBI taxonomy): domain Eukaryota; kingdom Metazoa; phylum Tardigrada; class Eutardigrada; order Parachela; family Hypsibiidae; genus Hypsibius; species Hypsibius dujardini. The sequence goes on from LRSR01000943.1 coordinate 16,904, forward strand.
AGTGTCTTTAACGTCTTCAAGCTCATCCGGCTTAGAAGACAACGGAGCTGTAGCAAGGGATCGAGATTTTTGTTTACTATTGGGATGCATTGTGGCCATATCGAAAATCAGGTTTGACTCGCATCATTGTCCATTTCGGTCCTACAATACGTATACGGACGCACAACTCGATTGACAGAGCTATAGTCATTCTAACTAGTTCAGCAGAGTCTGCCGGCTCGGTTGAGACCAGGGTCAACCGAGTACTGTGTCAGTAAGTGTGTATCACAAACCTTCGACGATATGCCATGATGTTAGATGTACAGTATCTAAAAGTGTTCATCTCACACCATTTTAACATGTTTATCAGAAATCATGCATGAAAGACTGCGCGGGGCGTGAGCAAAATTCCAACGACCCTTCAGTAAACTAATCATTCAATACATGCAATCAGCAGCTGCAGTAGTCAACCCATTTTTTTCAGCATCGAAAACAATATGTTTCTGGGTTTGCACACAGTCCCTGCAATAGACAACTATGGATTAACTATTAAATCCGAAGCGTAGAATACAGTGCTCCCCACAACGCACAAGAGTACAAACACGAATTCAGTTTCATGCCCGGTACACTACAGTAATAGAACTTTCCTGCTTAGATGCTTTGTTTATCGAAACAATCAGGTAGTGCGCTCTACTAGGACTTTTCGATTAGCCATTATTCTGGTCAGGATTCACCATTGGATCCCTTCAACAGTGTTAAGCGTAAAGTGATCAAAAAGTAGTAACCAGCACTTTTTCGAATGCGGCCGCATACCTTCTCGGTACGGTGGAGCCGCCGAGTACTACAGCATGCAATACTTTCCGATCCTTTTAAAAAAATAGGATGAGAAACCTCGGGTCCTAATTCCAGGACAGTCGATCGGAACACTGCTTAAAACGTAACGCAGCTAATGGGATTTAACGATGGCCCTCAATTAATTGGCATCTAACTGTGTTCTCGTTCAATGGAAAATGCAAAAGCGAATATGTAACCTTATCAGCAAAGGGTAAAATGGACAGGATGCGTAAAGTAAAGTCGCACTGGCACACATCTCGCAATTTCACTATGGAAGAGATTTTATAACACATCGGCAAGCGATGGGATTTTCGAAGGGTGCCGATTGGACTGAAGAGAAGCTATTTCTCGGTCTGGAGATGAATGTAATGCCCTTTAAGGGCAACCCGGCGCTTTGAATCGTCCAGAAAATCTTTTCAGGTTTCCATTTGTTGCAATTGTAAATAAGCATTTTCATGTCCAAATACCATTTACAATTATAGATCGCTAAGTTAGGTAACTTTTTGCCGTTTTCAAAAGTTGAAAAAACTGCAGTGACGTCACCATTGGATAATTCTTCCCGTTAGCGACACTTTAAGATACTTTCAATGACAAATTTTGTCCGATCTGCGCGATCTTGGGCTTCTTGAGACACTCTCAAAAAAATGCTGAAGACAATTATAACAGATTTTTTATCATGATTGCGGTTCAGAAATTATAGAGTGTGGACCTCAAAAAAAGTTCATCCCATCCCAAATATTCCAGTTCTCCGAGGTTTTAGCTCTATAACTTCTGAACCGCAAACATGATGAAAATTCTGTTACAATTGTCTTCAGCATTTTTTTGAGAGTGTCTCAAGAAGCCCAAGATCGCGCAAATTGGACAAAATTTGTCATTCAAAGTATCTTAAAGTGTCGCTAACGGGAAGAATTATCCAATGGTGACGTCACTGCAGTTTTTTCAACTTTTGAAAACGGCAAAAAGTTACCTAACTTAGCGATCTATAATTTTAAATGGTATTTGGACATGAAAATGCTTATTTGCACGTGCAACAAATGGGGACTTAAGAAGATTTTCTGGACGATTCAAAGCGCCGGGTTGCCCTTAATGCATGTTGAGCAAAAGGCACCTTTAAGGGGAAATAACTCTCAAACGTCCTTTACATCTTATTTATCGGCAGTGCCATCATGTTGTATCATGAAGTATAATGCACATAAAAACGCACTTCGACGACGGGGGTCGGTGTCGGTACGGGTGGATGGGTGGTAAGGCCACGTTTAGCACAATTTACGACCAGGATTAGAATTAATGTTCTGACCATGGTTGGCGTGACCTTTGAACTAATTTTCCTGTTACTTGTGAAATTCAACGTCACGATGCCAGCGAATGCATCCAGCAGTAGATGAACCGGTTGCTGTCAGTGCAAATCATCACGCCGATTGTGATGAGCACCAAATTATACAGGGAATGCAGTTCTTGCGGCCTCCCTTTGAGTCAGCCCTGTAGGAGGTCACACGGGAGCACCCACTGCTCGACGTCTCACAGGAGTACATCATCGCGCATCACAGCTCCGCTAGTGAGGAGTGCGGGGAAGACAGCAATAACCAGATAGCAGAGTATTATTGTCGCAAGCAACGGCCACATCAAAATGACCTCGTCTTGTACGTCTTGTGTCTTTTTTGCGCGCGTCTGTTTATATTCACAAGACGTCTTGTGAGTCCCAGACGTCTTGCGAGTATGAACACCTGTACCCGTTGCAACCCGTTGGAGGTAGCAAGACCATATTCTGCTCACAAGACGAAATAGGATGGATCCTATTTTTCAAGACAAAAAAACGCTTGTCGATCAGAATCACCAACCATTTTCAATGAACCTCTAATATTCTTTACATATCTCCCGTCATTCTACAGGCGCGCACACAGAATTAAAAATGAGGCCGGTGGTGGGTTTACGTGGTGGGACCGCCATGCGGTCAATACATTCATTTCTAATCAGCGGCATTCCGTAGGGATAGCGCATTCAAAATTTCAGTGGCCAAATATTTAAGGGTGTGCAAGGTCAAAATGGAATGACGCACTTTCAAGTATAATTTACGAGACATTTTTAACACGCACTACAATCATTAAACTTTTGAAGCACGGCAAACTAGTCTGATCATCTCTTCGATCACTGAGATGAATTGTGCAATGTGAGGCGCGCGCACACAGAATTAAAAATGAGACCGGTGGTGGGTTTACGTGGTGGGAACACTATGCGGTACACTATATCATAAGTATTCTCAATGCATTTCCCATTACATTGTGTAATACAGGTAAAACCAGCAAAGTTGGGACAGTTAACCTCGCCGCCACCAAAAATCCACGCCGATTGGGAGGTCAGACCTCCGTTCTTGCCCAAGTAAGTCAAACCAATCCGCTGTAAATGCTCCACAAAGCTTGATTCGAACCGCTTTTATAGACGACAAAATTGGTGTCGCTTTGCATTTGAGCTGTGCAATTTCCTCCCCTGTTCGCCGTGTTCGTTTGCCAAATTGAAGATCCCATGTCAGTTGGTGAAGTTCCTTGATAAACCTTCAGGTTACAGTTGGGATGCATGATCAAGAAGCTTGGACCTCTGCCGCCCGTTCCGGAAGACCACTTCCGTTCGCCCTTGTTCTGCGGATTACTGCCTTTGTAGACGACTAGGTCTCCACCAAGTTCCATGATTAGGAAAGCGGCACCGTTCGGTGCACTAATCCAGGCGTCAGGGCCTAACCATTCCCCGGCCTGCAAACCGTGTCGAGGAGTACTAACCGATGATGTTGTTGTTGTCGTTATTGTTGTCGCTGGTGCAGTAGTCAAATGGTACGCTGGAGGAAAAAATAAAGTATTGACCATACTTACAACGAAATTTAATCCCCATAACCCGACCCGAAACCCGAAACGATCAGCGGAGCCCGACAAACCCGAACTAAAAAAATCTATTTTGCCCGAACCCTTCCCAAACCCGACCCAAAACCCGAAAAAGATTATTCACTTAAAAATATCTTTTAACTAGGAATTCAGAGATCTTGCGCATCTGGCTAATATTACGGAAGGACTTAACAATTTTACAAAACAACAGCTTCTCAAAAGATTGGGACGGTCTTTCAACTGGGACGGTCTTAGTCCAGAAGTTCAAATGTCTTGCTGTTATATAATTTTTCACTCCATAATATAAATGCAGTATTTGAAATAAAATAGCGCGCTCTAGTGAAACTTTCCCAAACCCACCGAAACTAAAATGTCCCGGACCCGCCCAGAATTTTTTTATTTTCCGACAATCGTATTCCCATACCAAAATTCGAAAGCTTTTTTATGGATTTCTTGGGGCCCGAAAGATTTCGGCGCAAGGCTGGTATTGACCCGTAAATAAAGTTGCATATGGGGACGTACTTAAGGATCAGGGTACAAGATGATGTTTTGGTTTTAGTTTTCGTAAATCTTTAACTTTCAAATTAGCTAGATGGCTCGGTATTTAATCTAATCTTGATTTTCTGCTTACTGTACATATTTCGGTATGAGTGGTGTTACTTTATCGTTTTGTTTACAGAATGTAATGTAACTTAAGAAGCTGCATATTTACTGAGACCATTAGTTTAATTCTGCTATATTGTTTTTGCCTCACCCTCTTCGTCATCTAAAACGATGTCATCGACAGCAATCACGGTCAAATGTCTGACTGTGGAACTTGCTGCTCCCTGGAAGTCAGCTTGAAGCAGAAGACGACCATTGGGCGGGGCTTGGAAATAAACCAAAGCCGTGGCCCAGGGTGCTGGTTGATTTTGCAACGTCTGGAGAGTTATCAGGCTTCTCGTCCGGCTAGCTTCGCTGTCGACAACGAGGTAGACGGACAAGCTCCGCATTTCCGGTCCCGTAGATGCGTAGCGGAACTATAAAATATGTAGTAATTCTAACCACGAGCAACACATTGCCTTTTTTTGCTTGAAATGGACTTACACGTAAACGGCGGACTTTATCGACATTTCCTGTGGTGCTGATGATGCGTTGGGAAACGGCGGCCTGGAGGTTCGTACTGGTCTCACCGCGAAAGTACATAATACTCGTGCTGCCATTAAATTCGGATGGTGTGCCGACATGGAACGAAGGACGTCCGCCAAGCAAAGCGTTCCGCCAACCGCAAGAGTTCGAATGGTTTTTGTTTTCGAAGTCGCAGGTCACAGATCCCAAATTCGTTGGGTCAAGCGGCACCACTGAAATCAGATAACATGAAACCACATTGAAATCATTACTATAGTAAGTGTAAACTGAAGACTCATGCGCCGCTCTTTACCTGCTGTGCGTAAGATTGAGGCTAATTCCTAGGCGCCTTTTATCACTCTCAAAAGTAACCTAATCGCAGTTCCTCTAGAGGTCTAATTAGAATCAAACAAATGAAGCTATTCCATCCAAACTTCAATTCGGAATTGTTCAGCATTAACCAAATACTGCACAAGTATCATGGGAGGGGGGGCGGCGATTAATTATAAACATAATTATTCACAACTTTTCTTTGAAAATGAATAGAATTGTTATACATTTTTAAAGTGGTCTACCGGCTTTAGTTAATTTCAATTTTTTATATTTTCAGATATTTCCACACACAGCAATGGCTGAAACTGTTTGATGTGTTCCTTTTGCGCCTCATCAAAAGTCACCTACCAATATCAAAAGAACTTTTGAGCTTTTAGCAATTTTTAATGTATGCGGTTGCTGTAAGCTCAATCATTTAGTTTCGATTTTGGAAATAGTAATTTGAGTGATCCGGGGTACCAAAAATTGGATAGCCATATTGCTGCATATCCTGTTATTTCGATTTAAACAGCGTACGACTTGCCGTGGTCAGTGGGTGTGGTGTGTATGAAGATAAATATTAAATCAAAGAAGTCCAATGGTCCCTTTAGAAAAATTTTAGATGCCAAGGCGTCCGAGATAATTATTTACGACAACAAAAATGAAAGCCTGCAAAATGTCTCGCATTTTGGATGGGAATTTATAACTAGCGGACAATATTTGCCATAGCCAGACAGAAAACAATTGGACGAGACAAGTCGCAGTTAAATGTCCGTCGGACATCACTTGTCCTTGGGGTGACAACTTTGTTCTAGATTAAGGTTGACACTTTTATCCGGGAAGAACTCCCACAGAAACTGCGAATTCTTGTCCGGGTAGAAATTCAGACGGACATTAACTTTCATTAGGGTTGCGGAGTTCAGTTCTGTTGACCACATTTTTACCATGGGCCAAAGTTGGCTCTCCCGGTAACTCGAGTCTTCGAATTCGAAAAGCTATCGCGTAGTCATAAACACATGCAGCTTTTCACACGTTTATTTTGCTACATTTTTTACGCTTGGCGAGCTGTGTAGAAATGGAGTATATAAATTTTCAAAAACAGTATCTCGATAATCAATTGACACTGATAATTCAACGCTAAGTAACCCGGGGGGGGGGGAATCTGTGCTCAATATATGAATGGAATCTGCGTAATGCACAGATGTTGCCAGTATATCGTACCTTCGTTACTAAGGACGAAAGCGGCTAAGGCGACGAGACTTCGTTTACCGCCCATTTTCAACCGAAACCGCAACTAAATTGAACATTGATACAAGTTATCTCAGACTTCAGTAAAAGGGTCTGAATTCGCACAAAAATAGTATTTCAGTCAAGGTACCTTAAAGCTATCCGCATGCGGTTGGAGTCGAACCGACGACAAGCTCCACGTTACCGCGCTGTTAACACCGTTCTTATCAGACCAGATAAGAGTGGGCGCAACGGACGCATTCATGGGGACTCGGTAAAGTTGCGAAATGTCCGGTCGGTTTGCAGTTTGCGAACTTGCCGGCGGGTAGCCTTCCTCGAATGTGAAGATGGCGAAAGAGAAAGTGTCCCCCAGAGTCGTCACCATATCTGTGCTCTCGAATTCCGCCCAAGTCTCTTGATTTACCCATAGCCTGACAAATGCGTAGTCGGAATAACCTATTTCAAATTTAAATGGGAAAAGATGTAGCATCGTTCCGTTAAGTTGTTCCGTTAATAATGATAACGGAAAAATAAGTGCTCCTCGGGAATTGGCAGGATTGTGATGGTACCTGGAGGGGGTTTCAGCTGCCCATACGTGTCCTGACCGACCCTCCACAAGTTCCCATCGACGGTGGCATTCCAGTCGCACAAGCCATCGCGAAAGGTGCAACTGATTCCATCAGTCACCCTCCATAAACCTGTACAGTCAATGGCAATATTATTTCAACCATCTTTGAGGATTTTTGGTATACTGTACACCCGCCTCCTGCAAACCTCCACTTACACAACAGTGACAGCAACGACAGTACAAACATAATGCCAAGAGTGTAGAAAACAGTCGTCAGGAATAATAAAATAATAGTCGGGACGTTATCTGTATTTGCTTAGGAGCTGCTGAACACCGCGGAAACTGTCATGGAAACTAATATAATTTATTGGACCAGCTTGCTGCGTCCCACGTCTGGTAAAGGTTACGTAAACGGGTTGGCGATATGGAGATAAGGGGAGGTGAGGCTAAAGAAACAATCATAACAAGATTATAGGAGTAATCTGGGTAAGCAAACGGGGTCAGTCAATTGGTAACTCCCAATACCCACACATCATCTGAATTAAATACGATTGTAAAGTGAACAAAACCTAGTACAACTAGCCCATTTGCCTTGGCGTGCCTTAGGTCGGGATTAGAATGGAAGGTTATGTATCCCGAGTAATTTTTCGTATATCCCTCTCCTCGCATACGACAATCATTGGTACCGTCAATCGGCTATCATAAAAGTATCACGACTAGGTCCCGAATTATGGCATATTGTAAACGGACATTGCCGAGACGGTTAACTGTTAATAACTGGCATCAGATATGCAGGGAGTGATTCATTCAAAGGCTAAATAGCGGTAAGTAAATAATTTAGTTCCGTATTTCTGGCCAAATTGATAGTGATCCTACGCTAACTGAAAAGGCATACCAACAAAATTTATCTTTTTCTTTCTTCAGCTAACCTCAACGTCAATACACGTATATGCGTGGGTTCACCATTACCGTAATCTATCTAAAGTTGTATGAATGAAGGTATGTGAGCATCCAAGACGTCCGGGATTTCCCCAGAATTGCTTTTAATCGTCCGCACATCATCGTCGAAGATAACGCGTCGCGGGGATGTTCCTTGCCACAATCGTATGACAGTTGTTTGCTAACAAATAGAATGGGCAATTAACCATTGAGCACAAG